>OY744515.1:242375607-242453107 GCA_963556195.1 Sepiola atlantica | reverse complement strand
AGTACTCGTATTACATCTTGGTTTAATTGTTCTACATTTTTGATGTTCTGAGTTTTTTCTTATTCCTCTTAAGGAGAGAAAAAATTTTATATACCAAATTGTAAATACAGCTAATAATAAAAAAACATATATAATTTAATATCTATTACAGCCTATCCCTAACTTTAAACATAACTCGACGCATATCTAGTCAATATTAAGAAAAAGTACATTAAAGGCGTGTGCGCTAACTGCGCACGATTGGCGAGTCTATTACGTCGTTAAACACATTTTTTTCATTAGTGGCGGGGCTACAGAAAACCTATATTGCCTTGCGTGTCCATGTTTGTTTTCTTTCAGTGTGACTGTTGTTCATTGCTATTGAACTAAATTTCATGTTAGTTTGATCTGCACATGCCCACTTACGCAGTCCCAAAAATATACATGATATATTAGAATGCTTGCTTAGTAATGTTCAGATTCCTTCTCAACGCAAAAAGCTGTCGGCTTCCATTGTATTCATATGGTGTGCCTCCATTATATACAAATAGTGCGGTTTCAAAAGAATCGATGTTTTCTTCTTACTTACCATTAGACGTTCACTAGTTCAAGGAATTCTGTATTCTGGTCAAACTCGAATACTATAAAAACAATGCAGTCCTAATAGACATCCTTGCTAAAATTGTATTATCTATCCCGTGGTCTTAGCACGTAAGTGACCCGAGATTGCCTTAATACAGGTATTGCTTTTGTTCGATAACAATAGGTATTTTTTTTTTCGTATATGCGATCTTGACTTTATAGAATACTTCTACAGCTTTGGCTTTTTTCTCTTACCTACTTCCACTTGGTCTCAAGAGTAATATAATAATAAAACCTTTTCTGAAATGGTCACTGAATTCAGATCTCTAACTAATAAGATAATATGATACTAATTCCTATACCATTATATTGCAATGCAACATAAAATATAGATTTGTTCAAAGCCACAGAAATAAAGTAAATATTAAGAAAGTGGAAACGTCTTTTAACTATTTTTTTTTTATTAAAGTCGCTCCAGACACAGCATAAAACCACTTGATATAAGCAGCTAATCATGATAATAAAAAAGGAGAACAATGTCGTATTACTTCAAGACAACCCCAGCCTGAAAAAGATCACAGCATCAGCGTTCACTGTCGTGGACTTCAAAAACAGGCTAGTCAAATAGTATGTCCGTGAAGAGTTCAATACGAATGAAAGGCATTACAAGGCTTGTTGACAAAGTTTCCTCTTAATTATAAGTAATAATTAGCGCACATTTTAATATTAAGTTAATACACATGGCTAGAATGCTCGCTCATTGGACGTGAGAACGGAGTTCAAGGTTCGATCAAGTCATACTAAAGAGTCAAAAATGGGTACTTAATATCTCCTAGCTTCCCACTGAATATAATAATCTGAGGATCAAGGGTAATTAGAGCAACACCGGGGAAAAGAATGACACTCTACCCTACATCACGGTCTAGTAGTCAATGAAAATAGATCTTTTGAGTCGCGCTCAACGATGATTGATCCATTTTTAACACATAAAAATGTTATATATTTTATATTTTATTTTTTTTTACATATAATGTATGTATCAACTGTTGTTTATATGCTCTAAATAATGAAATTAAACATTTATAATACTGTGTAATTTTATTTGGAAAACCTTTAAGGTTTGATAATCTAATAGAAATTAAAAGGATTGCATGTACTATAATAAAAGATCAGTAGAAAAAAGAATAAGACTACATAAGATGAAGTTTTGTATATAACAATTGAAAGATTTAAACAACCAGAACAGATTAGGAAAACGTTAACTCGATCAGTCACCTATTGAGGTCCGGTTAAATTGTTTAAATCAATAAAAAGTTAGTTAGCAAAGGCAGTTAAATATAAAAAGTAAAAAGTAAAAATAAAGAAAGTAACTTTTCCTCTCTTTCTACCTTTTTCTCTCCAGCTACAGGTTAAATATTATTACTGCTTGTAGTGATATTTTTCTATATATAATTGACTATTGTAATCATATTATTATTTCCTTTTTTGTTATTACCCTTAATTACTGTGATATAAGTGGATAGATAGATAGAGAAAGAGAGAGAGAGAGAACGAGAGACGGGATTGAAAGTGATAGATACCGTATAATATAAAAATGAGTGGTCAAAAAGCATTCAATAAGTAAGGATGAAAGTTATAGATATGAAATTAGTAAGAGGTGAGTCACTTAAGACGTTACGGTAAATTCGAGCAATTCAAATGGAAGTTATTTTCTGACAATGGGAATTCGATTAATGCGGATCAAGATGGAGTAATAATTCAGCGAGGAACACACACTATTCAGTGAAAGAGGGTGAAAGTGATATACAGACAGTTAGTAAGAGAAGTTAATTGTAAATTATTGTTTAATAGAATAATTTAAATATACGTTTTTTAAAACATACGTCAATCCCCAACATGAAGAATATTTTCACATGCATTTTTTAAAATTTAAATAATAGCTAAACAAATTCAGGAAAACAAACGTTGATAACCCAGCTTCATTATAATAATAGATATAAAGCTACGCGGAAAAGCGAAAGGAGCGTTATATTGCGATATAAAATGTAAATAAAAAAGAAAAGATGAAAGGGAAATGAAGGAACAATTTGAAGGCAAGAATGAGAGTTAAGAAGAAAGAAAGTGCAAGCGATTGTGTCAGTGTGTAAGAGAGAGAGAGAGATAGAGAGAGAGAGAGAGAGAGAGAGAGAGAGAGAGAGAGAGGGGACGGGGTGCAAGATGGACGTTTTGCAATTGTAAGCTGCCTGCAAAATGTTTGTGCTGTGCCTGTTGACACGTTGATGTCACATCAAATCAGCTTGAGAACGTTTCTCGTCCAATTAACACCGCCTAACCTGGCCCGAGTTGGGTGAATATGTGTCTGAAATGCTTATATGCTGTCCAATGCAATACGAACTTGCGCATACAAATTTATACACGCGCGCGTAAAGTGTCCACTCCAATTTTATCATTTAAGAATTTTAATTATTTCAAATATTCTCTTGTCAATTCTTAACATTAAAAAATAAAACATATTTTCTGGTCTTCTTCTATGAGAACCATTTGTAACAGAAAACTGGAATGTAGATACACACGCTATGTTCATAAATTATCGGGCCAGTATGTTTGAAGCCGGAAGTGAGCTATTAATGAAACGTATACGTATTTAAAAAAAGAATTTATGTTAAAAATAATAATAAAACAAACTCCATTTAGTGAGACAGAAATAAAGAAAAAAATCATCAGAAAAAAACGTTTTTTTTAGTTCATACACTAAAGTAATATTGTTTGAAAAAGAATATTGAATTTCTTTAAAATTGGTTATGTCTTCAGACCGATGATGTAATTAAAAAGAACCGCTCAGATCACTCTTTCTTGATTTGACCACGTATACAATCAACTTCACGATCAAGTGGGAGATGATCTCTTCTCTTCTGACAACTCTTTTCACTCTTACAGAATAGATTTGCTAGTCTTTCCCCACTGTATCAGTTTTCCATAGTAGGTGCTCGAATTAGCTTCAACCTATGCCCCCCACCCCCCTGTACGCACTATAAAACTTTCTTAGCAAAAGCCTGTCTTGCTAGAAACACTGCAAATACTTTTCCTATCTTCCTTCAGTGTACCTAAAATCAAAGAAAACTTACATGAACAGAGTTTTTTCCCAGCAACTTTTCATTTGTGGAACACGTTACAGCAAGGATGCTTCCCTACACACTATGTATTCGTTTGTCAGTCCAATGTGAAAAAGATAACTCGTTAGGATGTTAACAAATCTATCATCGTTCTCAACCATTTCATAGTACTGTGTTATCGTCTGAATGTAAATCTCAATAACCGTTATCATCGAGTGGCTTTTGGCCTTGGTAAATGGTGAACAAGTATAAAAACAAACTAGAGCATGTACCAACCTTTAAGCTCAGGTTAGATTGTTTGAATCAGAAAATAACTTTAAATTGCAAAGAAAAATACAAACAAGTTTTTTTTCCTCGCTATATCTCTCGCCCAATCTTTCCTTCTCTCTATCTTACCCTCCTTAGTTATGGTTTACATCACAATATTACTAACTTTATGTAACACTGTCTATTCGTCAATATCACAAGAGGGTGAATGAGGAAGAAAAGGCTTAGTCAGCGGCGACGGAAGGAAATATATGAGCTTTGGCTTGTAATGAACAGTCGGAAGGAGACAGAAATAAAGTATGACAGAAAGAGGAGTAATATACAACGTACTGAATAAGTATGTGGGTAGAAGCTTATACAGTTATATGGGATTAAAACGATAAGCAAAAACTTAGGGAGAGATGAATAACGTAGTGAGGTACTTGCAAATTAGAGATACTTAGAACAAGTACAATAGAAGATTTTTAAACATAATCCAATTCTTTAACCGAGGAATATTTTAGCATGCATATTATGTGATTAAAATATATAGGAAAACGCTTTATTGAAACAAACTTTCTGTAACTCAGATTTTATATAATAACAGAAAAATGTGTAATATACAATAAGTTCTACTTACCAAAACATTACTTAATAATGATTTTTTTTAATATAAGCCTCGTTCAAAAATATCTTAACACCGAGTGATATTTCACCCCTAAGTGTCTCATTGCCATTGTTAAGAGAACCCACTATTTCAATACTTTTCAACGAAATAGTTGATCCAAAACAAAAGTTCCCCTTAAAAACTGTCCACAACCGCTACAAATTGATTATAGAAAAAGCCAAAAACGTCCTATGCCCAATCTGTTAAATCCAGAGTTGCTAAGCATATGCTAGGTTCCCATGAATCATTTTATTCCAACCATCATTAATGGACGAAAAGTGATCTCCTCAGAATCTGACGAAGACAAATTTCGCAAAGATCTTTGCAGCAAATACCCCTTTTTCCTATCAAAGTCAACTACTTAAAAATGTGGCATGAGAAGACGTTCTCAATTGTGGTATTAGAAAACAAATTTGATGGTCTAGAAACAATAAAAGAGATAAAAGAGAGGCGTATAACATATAAAGGAAACTAAAATATTACAAAAGGTAATATTATTAAAACAAAAAAGAAGGAAAGAGAAAAAGAAAAAAAAAAGAAAAAACGGAAAAAAGCAAAATACAAAAGAAAAAACATTATCATCTAATTTTCCTTTTATTATTTTATTTCAGTTTAGAATCGGCAAAAGAATATGTTTTCATTCTAACTTCAACTGATGACTAATTTTAGTATACAAATATTTCAACCTTTTTTTAATTCGTTAATTGAATAAAATGTTTAATCGTGTGCTTGTTGTTTTCTACTACATCGTATCTGTGTATGCTTCAAATCTGAATTTAAAAAAAAGAAGTGTTATTACTTGTCACAGCTAACACTAGGAACACATTGATTTAGATTTAATTAAAAATACGCTTTATCGTGTGCATTTTTAAAATGCAGTATAATATGATGGAAGTAACTTGTTTCCGAACATGATCTCTCCTCCCCAACAACTAAATCTGATTATGTGCTTATCTGGCAGAGCTACGGGATTATGAGCCCAGACTAAGACTTAAATGAAGCGCATATATAGAACATCTATGACTCACATCAACTTGCGAGCGGATCGCGTATATCTTGCTGAATCTTTTGCGTACGTTCCAGTCAATTCTTGCTATGCACAACCCTACCTCATTCTAAGTTAGAAAACACATGTTTTCATGTTGTAGGAATTCTAAGATTAGTTTCGTATAATCTCATCTGAAGAGACGAATTTTATACCTATTTTATAAAACGTTTTTTTTTTATAAATAATCGTCCCGTAATATTGATTTTTAATCCGAAGGTTTTTTTTTCATATACATAAGCAACAGTTTTATGAATAAATATTGGAATAACAAACTTTTGTCAAAAAATATTTTAAATTTATATCGAGAAACTCATTAAATATCTGCGTTGTGATGGCAAATATATTTGTTAGTAATCATAATAATTCAACAGTTCTTCAAACAGCTTCATTTTCCTCTATTTATTTATTAATAGGTTTCAAGTGTTAATATCTAACTACATGGTGATCGCTAGAAAAGCGGGGAATTTGTTAAACGGTAATTTATTTTAATTTATTACAAAAAATAAATTTATAAAGTTTTTCAAAAACTCAAATTGTAATACACTCACATATGCTCAAAATGTCGTCCGTACACTTCATAGCAGCGTATTAACCTAAAAATCCAAGCTCGCGTGACGTATTGAGTTACTTGTGGGATATCATTCTAAGCTCGTTTGCAAATGATCAATAGAGTCTATGTGTCAATGATACTTGAGTTTTCTCCTCATAACCAGGTAACACACACAGTAATCCATGACATTTTAGTTAGTGTTTTTTTGAGGGCCAATTCTCTGATGCAATGAAATTAGATGTAGATTGCTGAATAAATTGAATTGAAGCTCTTGCTAAAATGTCCTGCTTTTCAAGCGACAACCTTTTTATTTACCATTGACACAATCTGCTATAACATTATTAAATTATAATTAAAAGCTAGTTTTTCGCACGCGAATCTCTATCTTTATAAAGTTAGATATGTTTATATGTTCATCTATTTGTTTCTACAGGAATCACTCATAAACTAATTAACCGATCATTATAATTTGTTGGACACAGCTACTTAACTAGTGAGTGAAAGTTTTGGCTATATTTAGTTCAATTTTATTCACACCAGGGTAAACATGGAATGGACGCCTTTCCTAAAAATACACATACCTCGGATCTATGTTAAATTTTCACGATAGGTATTAAAGATCAACTAATAAAATTTCACAATATTTCAATTTCTTTGGATTAATTTTAAATATGTTTTTAGAGGAGCATCATAAGTCACAACTTTCTACTTCAAAATTCAAATATATGAGATTCGTATTGAAATTGAGCCATAGTATTTAGACATTTCATATAAATATCCATTAAGTTTAAGCCACAGATTTAACACATTTTCTAAAAAAAATCATATAATACATTTTGATTAAAAGTAGATAAAGGGTTCTAGACATAGAATTATATATATATATGTACATATATATATATATACATATATATATCTATATGTATATATATACATACATATATATATATATATATGTATATATATACATACATACATATATATATATATATGTATATATATACATACATATATATATATGTATATATATACATTTATATATATGTATATATATACATTTATATATGGATATTTACACATATATATACATACATACATATACATATATATATACATATATATCTATACATACATATATATACATATATATATACATATATATACATACATACATATATATACATACATATATATATACATACATATATATATATATATACATACATATATATACATACATATATATACATACATATATATACATACATATATATATATACATACACATATATACATACCTATATATATACATACATACATACATATACATACATATATATATATACATACATACACATACATATATATATACAACATATATATACATACATATATATACATATATACATATATACATACATATATATACATATATACATATATATATATATATATATATATACATACATACATACATACATATATACATACATACATATATATCTACATACATATATATACATACATATATACATACATATATATACATACATATATATATACATACATATATATACATATAAATATACATACATATATATACATACATATATACATACATGTATATACATACATACATATATACATACATATATACATATATATATATACATACATATATATGCATATATATATGTATACATATATCTATGCATATATATACATATATCTATACATAGATGTATATATATCTATACATACATGTATCTATACATACATGTATCTATACATACATATATATATCTATACATACATGTGTCTATACATACATATATATATCTATACATACATGTGTCTATACATACATATATATATCTATACATACATGTGTCTATACATACATATATATATCTATACATACATGTGTCTATACATACATATATATATATATATATCTATACATACATGTATCTATACACACATATATATATCTATACATACATGTATCTATCTATACACACATGTATATATCTATACATACATGTATCTATCTATACACACATGTATCTATCTATACATACATGTATCTATACATACATATATATATCTATACATATATATATACACATATGTATATATATATAGATATAATTCTAAGCAAGGCATTACACGCATATACCAAATTAATATCTTACACTCTATAATAAAGAATAATGTATATATATATATATATATATATATATATATATAGATAGATATATAGATAGATAAACATATATATGTGTGTGTATGTGTGTGTACACTTCCGTCCAATCATGCAAAGTTAGCGAGAAAACATGATAATTTTTCTAACCCCCGGATGAAGCCATTTTCCAGTAATGTGGGGAAGCGAAAAAGCAAATAGCAAACGCTCTATAATAAAAAATACTGGGGTGCAGTTTTTTGTTCGTTAGATCATCATAAACGAGCATGATAATAATTCATACATGAACTATTTCATTACTAACGCAATTCTGTGATTTCATATGACAATTATAGTTGTTCTTCCTGTAAGCACGTGATTCGAGATTAATAGCGAGTTCGAACACTTGGAAATCATATTTAATCATGTCATCTTTGACGAAGGCGGACACTAATATCTATATATTCTATTAGGCAAATATATAAGTTTCACAATTTGGCGATGATTATTTATAATTTGCATTATGTGAATTATTCGGAATATTATTTTCATCTTTTTTGTTATAATGACAACGTCTCGGGTCGTGTAACCTCCGACCATCGTCATCTTCTTTAATTTCGGAATCTTTATGTCAAACCATGGGACCTGTAGAGATATTCGCATTGGACGTTCATTCTCATTCCGTCAGCCATGGCCGGGTATATTGAGTTATTTTATATTATGCTTAGTCAGTAAGGATTGGACTTTTTACAAGCAGTACCCTCACTAAGAAGCGATTGTTACTCAACAAATTAATCTGTTACTCCACGAGGATGTGTGTACAATTATTGCAAGGTTTACAGAAGCCTTAAACCTAATCTTGACTAATGTGTAGTATAAAACTCCAGTGTTTATAAGATAGCACTCCCTAACAGGTAGAGCCGTATTATAGTAAAAAATATCGTGTGTCTGTGTTTTTATTTGCGTATATGCATGCACACACACACACATATTATATATATATATATATATATATATATATATATATATATATATATATATATATTCAATTTTCCGAATTGTCCATCTGATGTGTCGGTCAAATTGATATAAATATGATCCATGGCTTTCTTGTTCCATTCTTTTTTCTTTTTTGCAAGTACTTTCGATTTGAATCGTCAAATCATCTTCAGGCGGTATTAGTTTTAGTGTCTTTACTGTTGTGTTCATTTTTGATTTATAACGGCAAGTAGTTTATATTTGAAAACGCGTCTGTAAAGTTGAAATGTACATGAGAGCGTGATGGCGTTCTACACGTACGAGAGATTTAAAGTTTGACTGTTTAAACCGTTAAGAAATTGATGACGTTAAATAAAGTGCATAGAATTCAAACGTATCACTACCTAATGGCTAATACCGCCTGAAGATGATTTGACGATTGAAAAAATTGAAAAAATAAAAAAAAGTCGCATCAAACAAAACCACTCCGTGTTATTTAATAATGTTTGCCTAAATGAAAATATGCTGCCTAAATACACACAATATATATATATATATATATATATATATATATATATATATATATATATATATATATATATATATATATATATAAAGATAAATGAAAGAGGGATACACATGTACGAATGACAAATCTATTTCAACTTCGATTGTTCAATGCAAGGTGTACTCGGTAAAACACATGTTTATTATTCTTTCCTTAAGCATAGGCTTTTCAAATATTAAAATCTTATCATCAGAGGAATTACATAGATGGATAAGTTGGTAGTGGAAAAGCCAAAATTCAAAATTTGACAAAATCTTAAGTAATGGAGAGTGAGAGTGTGCGTGTCAGCAAATATTGTCCAGTTGGTGAATGTCCGTTGATAAAATGTCCGGTGAAAGGAGATTTAAAGATGGAAAAACAGTTTTCGTGAAGGCAGCGTTGGAAAAGTTTAAAAATAAAGTAAATCCAATAGAAAGATGTTTAGTTCCAACGTGTTTTGACCTCTATCCAGAGGCTAATAAATGTGTGGGGTCTTAAGAATTAACTTAGACATAGTATGGAACTAAAACGTTTGAAAAAAAAATGACTCGCTGATAAGATCATAGATATTAAGGAAATGATAACAACCGGGGAGGCGTGAGTGAAATAATAAGAATGTGTGAGTATGTATGTATATACGCATGAGTGTGGGGCTGCGTGAGTATATGAATAGGTACCTGAATTTTAGAGGATAATACCTTGCTTCTACTATTTTCTTCACATCACCTCTGACTAAAACAATAAGCGAGAATGTAATTTCCTTTATCAGTCTTAGTTCATTTTTAAAAATGGTCCTAAGAAGCTGGATTTTTAATAAAGTCGCAACTGAAACGTGTATGCACATATGTAGCCAATAATGTTTGTATAAACAAAAACATCATATGTATATATATATAGGGTGGGCAAAAATAAGGGTCCTATTTTTAAAAATTCATAACTTTTTTATTTATTGATTTAAAAATTTTTTTTTTTTAGAATAAGTAAAGGACCCCTTCCGAAGCAAGCATGAGCCGTATTAGCCCTAAGGAACGTACCCTCATTTAGAAAACATTATTTTTGCTTAAAAAACTCAAAACAGTGTCAAAAACAATACTATAGTTTTTGTAAGTTTTAAGAAGTGTTTTTCGGCTAAAATTTGTTTTGTTTATTTCAAAAAATCTCGGAAGGGTCACTCTACACACACATAACGTTTGGTGAGTTTAACTTTTATTTTGTGGAAGTTATTCAAATTCAAGTTATTCAAATTTAAAGATAGGACCCTTATTTTGGCCCACCCTATATATATATATATATATATATATATATATATATATATATATATATATATATATATTAGTACTTCATGTATCCACATAAAATATTATAAGGAGATATAATTTTTTATGTATCAGTTTTCAGTATTTACTTCAACAGTGCTCGATACGTAAGTAGAGCTTGGTAGTAAGCAATGAAAATATATATGGCAATCAAGTAATGCATTTAGCCTGACGATTCCCCACGGGGATGAAACACGGGAGCCTCTGTGTAGCTTGATTGCCATATATATTTTCATTGCTTACTATATATATATATATATATATATATATATATATATATATATATATATATATATATATATATTTATACATGGTTATAAGGAAAATCGGCCTTTAGTCTCGAGAGAACTTTCGACGAACATCTCCGAATGAGAAATCGTTAATATACAAAATAATAATGGTATACAAAGCAATAATGATCAGATTGAATGCCGATGCGATAGGGTTATCAGGATTTTAAATAAATTACATTTAATAAATCGATTAACAATGTTTAAAAGGCAGGTTAATTCTAAAGGCAAAAAAAAACTTGGTGAATAATTTAGTCACTACCTCCCATTTTAAAATTATTTTCAGATCTGCATTAAACTTTATTAATATTAATTAGACACCAATTAAGCAACATTCCCTGAATTTAAATTTCCTGTTAAGCTGTCTTAATTTTTATCTTTTGTTTAGAATCGAAAGATGGGGAGGCAAAGCCTGGGAACAGATACTACACTTTGCGATTAGCCAAAAAGTTCAATAAGACTATTAAAGATGTTGCTAAACTTCACGTGGTCCTTCCTATGAATATTTGGTTATGAAAATAAAATGATGTAAAAACCAATAAATCAACATAATTAAGCAGGTTAACATAACACTTAACATACTGATTCATACAATAAAAAGTAAAAGATGACAGACTCTCCCAAAGGCAATGCAGGTATTGTGGCAATTCTGATCTGAAGCCCAAGTTTTTTCTATCTTCTTTCCTTTCTTCCAAGTGTTCGTTGTATTTCACCCTATAAATGTTAACTTCTTCTCAAACAAATTATCGTCATACACGATGCTCTTTCTCATGCACGTCTCAGCTGTCTCTATCGATGTCTGTTAGTTTTAGTTATTTTTCTGCTAACATTCTTGAAAAAGGCGATTTATACCGTTGCGCCAGGTTGAGAGTTTGCTGAATTCGACTCGATGTCATTCAATTTATATTTACAGTTATAACTTTCGTATTTAACAGATTAAAAAGTTACAATGAATAGAAGTACATGTGAAATAATACTAATCTTTTTAAGCTGGCGCAAGTTTGACTTCATATAACAATATATCGGTATTATCAATTTAATGCTGGTACGCTATTTTGTTGGATAGCCGTCGACGTAACGACATTACCAGATACGCCTGGGAAATTAAAAAAAAAACAGGATTCTAAACTCACTGGCTACAACAAAACAAATATGCAACCTGTATTAAACGGAATAATCACACCCAGTGGCTGCAACAAAGCAAAGGTTTCATTTTCTTGCAACAGAAAGAAGTACATCCATTGCTTAATAAACAATAAACAACGGGAAACAGGTGTGACTACAGAAGGTCGCGTAGAAGATATTTCGGAAGATGTTCTTCAATCGGTCTGATTCTTGATGCGGTAGTGATTAAAGAAAAAATCGCCATTGCGCAGTCAATACATCTACTTACTATTCTCATTTGTCGAAAATTGGAAAATAAAGATATATTATAGTATTGTTGTCTTCGTCAGCTTACTCTTTAGCATCGCATCATAGTAGAATAATTTATTCGAGTAGTAATAGATCGTATAAAATGTGTTGTACTCACGTATTTCGTTCCAAGTTTATCTACAGAACATCTGAGTGTGGCTAACTGTCCTCGTCTAAAGGTAACATTTGTTGGAGTAGGAAGAAACCTTGGTATTTGCGTCGACATGAGGCCTGGTAGTACGAGCCCGATGACTGAAAAGACAAAAAGTTTATAAAAAATATAATTTGTAAAAGACAATTAAATTATTATGGCATCACAAAATAGTTATTCAGATAATTTTCTATACGTTTTTTTTTATCTGAGCCGTGACCTTGAATTAAAAGTAGATATTAACCCTTCCAAAAGGTTAGACACGAGATCAGGTAAGGTTGTTTTAATAGCTAGCACACCAGGAGAAGTGCACTTTGACAAACAAAAAATAACTCAGCATCTCCGTCAGCATCCCCTGGTAGTGGCTCCTCGGCCGATTAGCAAAAAACTAACCCCTTATCTCTTGGGATGTTGAGATTCCTAGAACTGCACAGAACTATACATCAGACAGACAGATGCAAAGTCAGCACCTTCTCAGAAATTACCCTGACTGTCGGATTGTCAAAGACGTATTCTCGACTTGTCTCGAAGTAAAAGTTAATAAAACTGTTATCACTTTAAAACCTATTAAGCAATCTATATTACGGACATTCATGGTTTGATAAACTGTTTTAGATAACGTTTCTCAAAAGAAAAAGAAACTATGTTAATTCCACAAATGAAAATATTTAAAATAAATAATAAAATGTATCCAGAATTCATGTGTTTTATAACTAATATAAAGACAATTATTATTTACTGCATCTAAACAGATTTCATTAATCCAGTATTGATAATAGATTCTGTGACAACTTGGTTCACCCTTCGCATTTAATATAGCGATTCAATGGGTGAATACGTGCAACGTCAATAAAATGATTTTTATGTAACTTTTGATGGTGTCCTTGTCGAAAGTGAAGCGGGACCCATGCAAAGCTGCAACGGATCCATGCCATTGCAAGTTTTCTATCCTTATATTTCGGAAAAGACGCTTTCGTTAGGCCTTATACTGTCAATAAAGTGATGTCGGTACTGACTTTTTAAAAAAGAGACAATTCAAATTACTAATAGTGGCAAAGTGTCCAGATGGAGATCGAATAAAATACATACATTAAGAACGACCAAAAAGAGACAAACAGACGTCCAACAAGGGTGAACATATACACACAATATGAATCGTATTATAATTTGCTTTATTAAATATGAGCACGGTGTTGCCCGGGAACATGGACAACAAATGGACGAGTCAGAAAATAGTGGCTGCGATATATTTCATTTATCTTATCGTCATATATTGTCCCATGCCACTCTCCCTGTCTTCTTTTCTCTGCTTCCGACGTACCAATATGTTGTAGACTCGTGCTAGGGGTCACAAAGATAACAACCACAAATTGTGACAGGTTAAAATATACAATGTATTTATTCATAGCAATACAGTAACGCCACTAAATGTGGTAGGAGATGACCGGATTCCTACCATGCGGTAAAACATGAATAGGAATGTCCTCTGTTTGAATCTTTGCAACCATGGTATTTATTATAGATGGTTGCTTCCATTAGTTCTTTAATAGGTGTGATGTGTACCCCACAACACAATATATTGCCCGAGGCAATGCTGAAAAATAATATATTAGCTTTGTGGGTGTATCTTGTGTCGTTTCTGACTGCTAGCTTGACACACACACAGACAAGCAGAATGCTGTCCTTCATATATAACTAGTTTAAACTGAACGAGTTTAAAACTTTCATATGTCTACTTTACAAACAATTAAAATTAAAATAATTACTTACACCGTGTTATATACTACTTTTGTTTTGATTATTTCAATTAAACAATAATAATAAAAATTCAGCGCATGCGGAATTTTGACACAGCTTTCTTGTATTCCACGAATAATATTCTTTTTGTTTTTTACTATTTGGACCCCGTAAAAAAATCACGGTTGCTTTTCTAGTTAATCTGTATAACTTAATGTTTATTAAAATATTCCTCTTAAAATAATAAATGTCAGTCAGGGTTAATAATATTAAGACAAATATTACTTAATGTTATCATAAAATGATTGTGACTTTAGGCTAAATATTCTTTAAATATATAAAACAATTGCGTCTCTTAATTATTTATTTATTTATTAATTTATTTATTTATAAAAAATTGTAATAATGACGTTCTTTTTCAAACGTTAATTATAACTTTTCTTCTTACTATTTTAATAATTGCCAGCAAAGTATTTTGAATAAATATAACGGACGTTTTAATTTATTCATTTATTGTATACATTTAAAACGTAAGTCTATTTTTCTTTACCGTAAAAACAATTACTAGCTAAATATTGTTTTAATTCATTAAACGGTTGTTTAATCTGTTAATTTATATTTTGTAATAATTTGAATCTCTTTAAAGAGTATTTTTATTTAATTACTGTTAAATAATTGTAAGCTAAATAGTTTTGAAATGAATAAAACTAATGCCACTTAAATATATTTTATTTATTTAACATTATTAATAATGCCATGTATTAAAATTTCGTTAAAATATGGAAAATGAAATGAGAAGGTTTTAAAACTGTTTAAGCTGATAGGGCAACATAATCTTATTCATAGCGGTTTATTCGATTTTGGAACAATACATTTTAATATGGGTTACATCTAAATGATTAACATATCACGACATTAGATACTTCTTCATCAACTTCATCGAACGATCTCATTTTCTAGTGTGACGAGTACAAACATATTATGCAGATGTTGTATTCTTACATGTTTTGATAAATGCATTATTTTATCTAATGTTGAGATACTGGCTGTCTGTAATGTTGGTTAAGGCCTATCGGTGTTATTGAATGTAATATACGTTAATGTCTGCATTTGTTTTGTTTGTGTGCACAGATTGAAACGTTTTGTATGAAGAGAATGACGCACATTGCAAATTATGTAAAAAAAAAAAACGAATAATGCATGTCTCGTATATCGTTACTGAACAAGAAATAGAGCAAACTCTAATTTAGTCACAAACACATGAACATGAAAGAAGACTTCCTCTAGAAAGGTAAGAAAGAAATTGCTTACCTGATTATCTTATTTTGTCAATACGATTTGTTTTATATAATATCATTATGCCAGACTTGTGCAGTTTTTTTATAATAATGTCGCTGTTTCTGTTCCTTTATCATTGGTGTTTGTTTTTCCATTTTACTCCTGCACCATTGTACGTATATAGGTTGCGTCTAAGTCAATTAACGTGACATAGCAACATCACTTATCCTGAACACTTACCTATGCATTGCTTGATTACTGCCAATAAAACATGTCTGTCATGTGCAACAACACAAATAACACATGAAATTTTTTTTTTACAGAAAGTCGTGATGAATATGTATGGAAAAGGATGAAGTATTAACAGAAAACTTCTCTTTTCACAAAGTGTGTTCTTAATAATGTAGTGACTGTAAAATCGCGTGTATCTGCGCGAGTATATCGTAGAATACAAGATGTAACATTGGCATGACACACTTTATTGTGTCATGGTTACATAAAGTATATTAAAGGGCGGGCTAGAATAGCCGTCGAATAATGAACCAATAACGGCAACAAGAGACCAAACCCCAACATACACCAGTAAAATTAAAAAAAAATACATTGCTATGACAAAAACTATACTAGTGATATCCAATGAAAAAGATTTTAATTTTGATCTTGAAATGATCAAACGTTTTCCAAATATTGCGAATCAGTTTATTTATGTATAATGTAATTATCAGGTTCATCTTATTCAGATCAAAGGTAAATAAGTTTAGTTGTCTCATTGCAACATATATTTTAGCTAAACTTTGAATGATCTACGAGACACCATCCTCGAGTGTCTTCGGTCTTTCTGTACAAGGATTTGTCAGGATCACCTAACATCAGGATACTTCCCCATACGAGTAAAGCTTGACCAAATATTCAAAATAACATAGTATTCGAAGCCCAAATAAGATCCCCTCGACACGGCTATACACTGGCTCATACGAGGAATTGGGAACCTTTGCCTAGTGATGCTACCTCATGTAACAGCACGGCGTTGGATACTCCACCAGACCAGATAGAATCCTTGTCTTGGAATCCAGTAAGACCAAGTGACAAAAAAAGATATACTATAACATAGTCAACTGGTAAATTGGGGAGAGGAAATAATTAAAGGTTTTAACTTCTTTATTGAGTAAATGTTTAGCAGGTAAATGAGCACTTTAATGGAATATTCGAATATCTATGTATCTTATATAGATATCAAGTATTAACCCCAGAAAAGGGTGCCCTAGATTTATGAGAACTTCAGTAAAATCAAATCAAACAATAGCAAACTGTTAATACACCCCATGTAATTTACATATAATATTGAAATGAATAAATGTGAACATGTTTTACATTCATACTGACTATGCGAACATAATAACAACTCAGCCGTATATCACTCAATTAGACAACAAAATATAAAATAACGTATATATAGTCGTCTGCAAACACGCAAACATAGCTATGTGTGTGCTTAATTTACATATTCATTGTTTAAGTAGTTCTGTGGCGGACGTTATAATCCTGCCAGCGGTGGAAGTGCCCCCGACTTGCCTCATCCCCGTCATGCAAAGGACCGTCCTTGCCTGACGAGCTACTTTAAAAATTAAAGAAATTTTCAATCATAGATTGCAAGTCCGGATTCGAACATTGATGACGAATACTAGCGTTAGCAGATACGACTCATTGTGTATTTACTTTAACATCCGGGACAGCAAATCCAGAAATTTAGTTACGAAAATCAAGTTCGTTTGCATATGTCAGATTTAAGAAAAAAAAGAAACATAATTCTTATTTTGGGTGAGAAACTTCATTTTCTGAACTTGATGTTTAGAATAGCAGAATGAAGAGATGGCGAAAGAAGAGAAGGGGAGAACACGTCCATTGAGCTGCGAGCCGCATTATTTTCAACTGAGGCAACACGCCGATTATTTTCATTTAGTGCAGTGAAATATATCTTTAACGGTCCCATGGAGTCGGAGTGTAAACGCGTCCCAGACAAACCTTCAGCCCCTTTTCAAGTTTCTAATAAATATTCTTTATTATCCATTCGTATTTTTTGTCATTATGTTCATACATCTTCCCATGGAATATATCAAATAACACCATGAAAATCATCTTTTTGTTGATATTTCCCAAATCACCAAAATGTGAAATGATAATTGTTTTTTTTATTTAGGCGGGTAGTTATTGCTAGTATTTAAATATAAATACTATATACTATTTAAAATACATCTATCATTATAAAGTTAGTCTATAAGTTTTATATTTGTATGAACAGGATTCATTCATAAAATATTTAACCGATTATTGTGAATTTCAGAAAACAACTGCAATGTGTACATGATCGGAATGTGGGCTATATTTA
Source organism: Sepiola atlantica (assembly GCA_963556195.1). Lineage (NCBI taxonomy): Eukaryota > Metazoa > Mollusca > Cephalopoda > Sepiida > Sepiolidae > Sepiola > Sepiola atlantica. The sequence goes on along the minus strand of OY744515.1, from coordinate 242,434,644 downwards.
ATTTAATTTACTTTTATAAAAAGAGGGTGAATTACGGTAGAATCCTTTCGTCAAAATTCAGATACATCCGATTTGTATGACATTTCAACAGTATGTATTACACATCAATTAATAAATACTCCTCAAATGTCAGTTCCTTTGTAGTAATTAAAAAGTTTATAAGATCAAATATAAATACATATGGGTACAACCTCCCATTTGAAAATTCAAATATATCAGATTTGCATTGCATTTTAACTATACTTATTAGACAATTAAGCAAGATTCTCTTAATTTCAATTTCTTCTTAAGACACCTTAAGAATTAACCAGAATATTCTGGACATGCAAATATATCAGGTTTGTATTGAATTTAATCCATTAGATATCAACGTTGCACAATTCCGTAAATGTCACTTTCTTCTTAAAACCCTCTAAGCTTACCCTATGAATTTGAGAACTTTTCTAGAATCAAAATCATGTAATGGGTTTTGATCGATATAATGATATTAGACATAAGGTTTGGTATAATTACATATTGCTTCGTAAAGAGGCATAAAAGTGGTGCAGAACTGTCTTGTTCAGGAGATTTTACCCATCCTATGACAGTTATTCATCTAATACTAATAATAGTAATGTATATATATATATATATATATATATATATATATATATATATATATATATATAATACATTTACATATATAGTTTATATAATATATATATAATAAATTTACATGTGTAATAAATATATATATATAATACATTATCTATATATAATATATTTATATTAACCATGTATACATATATACTATTTATATAATATATAGAATATTCCCTTTACTTTATAAAATACCAATGTATATTTATTTGCCTCTATATAATTATCCATCCCGTCACTCAAATGTTATCGAGTAACAGCGATCGAACAAAAACATTTAAATGTTAAAGGAGAAAAATAGCAATTAAGACCCCCCCCTGTCTGAAATTCTATCTTATATGTCCATTATAAGGCCCTTTCTTTCGTTGTTCATTTCTTAACTGATTGATACGCTATTTCTATATCTATCTCTCTCTCTCTCTCTATATATATATATATATATATATATATATATATATATATAAATATATATATATATATATAGTAATTTAGAACAACATCCGTACCATCGGTTTCAGATCTGAGAAATGCAGGCCTTCGTTAGCGGAGTCGTTCGGCTTAATACATTAAAAAAAACGTTAGGAATGTTCAAACGTTAAAATATGTTGTTTTTAAAATTTTTATAAAGCATTCGATTATGTATATCGGTCCGCTCAATTAATCAGAAGTGCTTTTCTTCTGTGAATTGAGCCTTTATATACTTTACGTTTTGGCACTCCTAGACGCACTCCTATAGAGCAGGTTCAAAGATAAAATGTCATGCATGCCTACCAGGAACCGTAGTACTAGGCACCACAAGAGAATGCGGAACATTATCTGGTTTTGCCCCTATATTTCCTCTAGCTGCAAAACAAAGGTAGGCCAGATTTTCAGAACAAATTCCATAAGCTTTAGAACAGAAACTAAATAAAAGTGAGTTACTCATGGTTACCATCTACCAGAAAAAAATATCTCATCCAGGCAAATGACAATAGAGAATCCAGTCTGCTCCTGTAAAACCAGAGATATATGCACCTTAGATGAAAATTGCAAAGCGACGTCGCTAGTATATGAGGCAACAATTACCAGCCAACCAACGGGCAGAACAAATACGTACATAGATATGACACAGATCATATGCAAACAAAAGCGATATGCCCACAGATATACCTTCAAATACAGGGACAAGATAAATAGAACACTGTGGACTCGTATATGAGAACTCAAAGACGAGGGAACACCTTTTACCATTAATTGAAGAATAGTAGAAAGACCGAAACCATATTCCTCAGAATCAAGCCGCTGTGCACTTTGCTATGCTTAAAATTATTATATTTTAAGAGCCATTAACATAAACTGCTTGAATAAAAAAGGAGAAGTATATAATGGTTGTATTCACAGAAAAAAAGCACTTCTAAATAATTAGGCGGATCGACATACATAATCGATTGCTTTATATAAAAAAACGACATATTTTAAACGTTTGAACCTTCCTGACGAAGGCCTGAATTTCTCGAATCTAAAACCGATGGTACGGATGTTGTTCTAAGTTACTGTATAACATATAAGTAAATATCATGCTTTTATTAATTATCTGGTGAATTTTACTTTTGTTTTAATAATTGAGCACTCTGCTGGGAAACTCTCCCAATACCATTAAAAAAGTATATATATATATATATATATATATATATATATATATATATATATATATAGACGTGTGGTTGTATGAAGGCTAACCTATAAACCGCATCGACTTATGATCGAACACGTGCACAAATTCCAAGGCTTCCCCAAATGGTACGTTCTACATTTCTCAAGCTGCTGTAATTTAAGATCTTGAGAATATCTTAATTTCCGCAAGACATTCATGTGTTCGATTCACAGGATCGATATTCTTTCCTGTAAGTAAATTTGTTGAAACTGAAAAAAAAATTGACTTTCGATTCCACCCAAATTTGCGCTAACGAAGCGTCTAGACTTATATCTTTCTTTCTTCTCATCGTCGAACGTAAGCGATTGATCATAGCGAAACGTTTTCCTCTCAAATCCCACGTTTTACCCTCTTACTAAATAATCTAGTTGTCGCATTTACAACAATGATATAAGAGATGATGAACATAAATACTTACTTATATCACTTGTATTCAACTTCTTTATCGTACATTGTTGTCGAGGTTATTGGCCATAGAAATCAAAACTGTACGTGCGATGGTGGCTGGTTGTAGGGTTCAAATAATGATACTCTGTGGTCCTTTAAATAATGGAGGCACATATTGAACTTCCAATTACCCACACGCTTACTCACATCAACATAAGCACACACATACTCAGAACAATAACAAATAAACAAAAAAATGACTCCACCATTATGCATGCAAATTCACATATATCCACATAAATAAACACACATATATATACACACATTTGTAAAAAGTAATAGTTGTCGAGGGATCAGTTAAACTTCTTAATCTAATTATGATAATTGTCATAAAAAAAACCAATTATTTTCAGATATTATTTAACCGAAAGTTGTTATGGTTATTGTCGTCGTTATCAGTATCAGTGATTGTTTGCTGACAATAACCACTTGTTTTCCCTGGAGTCTAAGTAAAAACAAGTTTCTCCAGATTTCCAACACTTTCCAACTCTTTTCAATAACCAATGCACATCTGTTTGCGTTATATCAACAGCCACTTACTACTGATTTCACGCTAGAAAAGACTGTTAATCTTCTCTATTATTCGTGTGGCACTGAGCCAACCCAGGGTTCCATTACTCATGACGCCCTTCCAGTGGCGGTCTGGTCGCTGTCCCCCTCCTTAGTCTTGCCATCTTCTTTGACCTCCCACGACATATAAAAACAATTCTTCTTCTTCTTCTTCTGCTTCTTCTTGTTCTTTCTAATTATTATTATTATTATTATTATTATTATTATTATTATTATTATTATTATTATTATTATTATTATTTACTCACTAGGAGTTATAACACTGGTCATCGTCAGTGATCGCCCACTGCCAACAACTTGTGGTATTCCCTGGAGTCTGAGTGACAACAAGTCTCATCAGACTTCCAGTATGCTCCACTTCTTTTCGTTCATCACCGCTGATGACCTTGCGGTATCGCAACAGCCACCTACCATCGATTTCCCGCTGATAAGGTCCCAGAGCATGTAGCTGCTCTTCCAGTGGAGGTCTAGTTTGCGCTTTCCCTCCTCGACCCTCTATAATTATTATTATTATTATTATTATTATTATTATTATTATTATTATTATTATTATTATTATTATTACTACTACTACTACTACTTGGCACAGAGTTGTTGCAGGGACCGATGGTGATGATCAGTCTTATAAATATTTAAAGACACAAAATAAATAGGGCAATTGCAAAGAAGATAAGAAAGAAATGAACTAAATGTGTAGATAATAAATAACACTTTTATTGCACCATAAACGTACATGTAATAATAAAAGGATTTGCGTAAGCTGCTGTCGTTTTTTTTAAAAATAGACTCTTCCAATTTTGAGTTTTGAAGTTAGTTGCATTACCATTACTGTTAAAAAATACAGAGATATATATAGAGAGAGAGAGAGAGAAAGAGAGAGTGAGAGAGAGAGAGAGCGAAATGGAATAACGAAAGCGAATGTGATAGACACTGTAAGAAGAAGAGCTGGGAGTAAAACAACATACAGTGTGAGAGAGAGAAATAGAGACAGAGTAAGAGTGAGTGTGAGAGAGACACGTAGTTAAAGATGCGTCTCTTGATGAGTTAGTTGCAATTTACCGCTATTTAGGACAATTAGAATAGAAGTTTTTTAAGCATAACTAAATTTGAGATCTGTGGACGATTGTATTTTGTGTGATTAAAATATATATGAAAAAAAAACCCTTAGGGAAACAAACATTGATTGCCTAAGCTTTAGCATAACAATAGATAGATAAACAAGAAGGAAGTGATAAAAGCGCGGGTCACAGTTAGCATATATATTCAAACGATATAAAGTGAGAGAGGGTGAAAGTGATAGACACAAATCTAAGAAGTGGTTGACCACTTGGCAAGTTAAATGATAATTACGGCTAATTAGAACAATTAAAATGAAAGTTTGAAAAACGTATCTAAATCCTTAAACCGGGAATATTTTAGTATGTATGTTGTGTGATTAAAAAATATAGGAACCTTATTACGTAAACAAACGTTGATTAACACAAGTTTAGTGTAGTGATAGATGTATGATGATTCGCTGGATCTTCACAGCTGATTGCATTTCCATAACGTTTCTCTAATGTCACCACTTCGTCCGTAGCTGTAGTGGCCTTATATACCAGCTGCTGCTCTGCATGGCCTGTAGCACATATTATATCATTTTTTTTCTTTTTTTCTTTTTTAAAACAGAAACCACCATTTTATCAAGGCCGAGGCCACACGTGGACAAGTGTTAATGTGATTTCTATTTATCCCCCTGCAGGAGATTAGACACAAGTGTCATGTGGATTTGATGGAAGCGTTTTCAGTGGAATGACTTGGATTTGAATCTGGCACACCCAGGTTCTCAGTCCGCGTCGATACCAACTAAGCCACTGTGCCATCCCCATATTATATTTACTTCCTCGGAGGTTAGACTTTGGCCTACAAAAAAATCGTGTGTAGTTTCGTTGGCATTGCAGAGTAACAGGGAGCACCAAGCGATTAACAATAAACTAACCCTTTCTCAGAGAGAAGGCACAGTCTAGGAGTGTGGACCTCCTATGGATTACCCAGGACAATACCATAACCCGATAGAGAACAAGGCAACACCAGTATAGCCCAGAATCTAGCAGACTGACTGTCGATGACAACTTCTTGACTGGGATGCAAAACACCAAATGGACTGTATCACAGTGATAGAAAACACCATGTTTTCACGACATTTATGGGGTCATCCTTTGAGATCTGTTTCCTCTTCACAACCATTTATTGTTTTATTAGTCTGAAAATGGTTTGCCAGTCTTTATTACACAGTCGTTACACTTTGGGGAATATTTGAGTTTTTCTGCAATGTATTCCATACGCTTTATATAACCATCCTTTCTCAGGGGTTACAATTCATTGTATACGAGTAGATGAACACAAGTTGCTATTATACTATTTACCGAGGGAAAAATCATAGAATATTAATATCACGAACGAATTAGTCAAGGCTGTTCAGAAGCTAACTTAAGGTGCTGAACTGGTCTTAAAGGACGACCTAAATTTCCATTGTCTGTTACAATACAATCAATAAATATTTTCTTAGTTATTTTTTAAATTTAAATATGTATTTAAGTAATTATCTGCGACGAGAGTTATGACCAGCTCTGTATATATAATGAAATTTGCAACGCGCAGGGAAAGAAATTCCAGTCCCTAGGCTAAGAACATGATTAGTCTGGCAGCTGCGGTTAATTTCAATTTACAGTTTTTAATCGTGTCTAGCAAACAGAAGTTCCGGACGAAAATTTGTCGTTAATTCGGTGCGATAAAACTATTACTCATTTTCTTAATGAGCGTTTCTCAAATACTTTTGGCATAGCAATTTTATCACGATTGCGTATATCAACGTTCTATATATATATATATATATATATATATATATATATATATATATATATATATATATATATATATATATATATATATACATGCATATATAATATAAATATACATGCATATATAATATATATATATATATATATACATACATAATATACATACATATATATAATATACATATATATAATATACGTATATAGATACATATATATATAGATACATATATATAATATACATACATATATATACATACATAATATACACACATATATATATATAAATATATATATATATATAATATACATACATATAATATATATAAATATATATATATATATAATATACATACATATAATATATATATATATATAGATACATAAATATATGATATACATATATATATATATATGATATACATATATATATGATATACATATATATTATATAGATACATATATATATTATACATATATATATTATACATATATATAAATATATATATATATATATATATATATATATATATATATATAATACATACATATATATAATATATATATAATATATATATGTGTGTGTTTATGTATATATGTATATATGCTAATATATTTGATAGGGAATCTATGATAAAATGAAAAAATAACTGCGGCAACCTAATGCATTTCTACTTCAAAGTTTCAGATTACATTGTTGGTTCTGAAATTAAAGGTGAACATTTATGGCGAGTAATCTAATGTTTTGGTTATATATTCTGGTTCGTTTCCTTTATTTTGACTTTCATCCATCACATTCCATGAACGATGTTTCTGACAAAGGGGGAAGAATTGCTGTTTTCTGGGTCGGAATCTTTCCATCTAACACTTACTTTTGGTTAGTTTTTTTTAACTTGAACCTGCATTTTTCTAGCTCCTTACCTCAAGTGGTGTTATGCCTTATCTTGAGCGACTTCAATAACATAGAAAAAATAACAAATTTAAAAAGTCCGAACAAAACTTTACACTCTTTCGGATAAAAATTAATAACTTGACCAATATAGACTTTTATTTAAACAGCATAGTAATATAACTATAGACTCGCAAAAATGGTAAAAACGAATATTTATGCAATCATAAATATGAGATTATTGGATATTTAAAGAAACAAAAAGAAACCAAAAAACATCGTATAAGGGCTCTTATGATGTTCAAAATCCGTGGATCACTTAGTAGATACGCTTATGGAGTTTCATATTTTTATATACTGGCTACTTTGGCTATGATCAAAGTGTAGTATCTGTTCCGATGGATACTACACCCCATAGACTGGTATTGTCTTGGCCTTCTGGGCTTGATTTACGCGGGTCTATGGGTCTGTCCTGTGCAGTTCAAGGAGGTCAACCCTCCCAGGCTTCGCCTTTCCTCTTTGGGGAGGAGTAAGTTTATTGCTTACTGGCTGAGGCGCCTTTACCGGGGACTGCCGACGGGGCTGCCCAGGCAATTTTTAAACCCCACTTTCCCGACCCGATGTTGGGTCATATCTTACTTGTGGGAGTAAGATAATAACTGGCCTTGTGCCTAACTCCTGGAGAGGAGTAAATCAATACTTATAGACGATACATCCCGGCTACGTGAATTACTGTATTAACCAAGCCAATTACGTTATAAAGGCGTTAATTAACAATCATTTTAGAGTAAGGGTCTTTTACAGATTGAATGGTCAATCTCTACTACGGCCAATAATGCCTAAGGATAACATATAATAATATAATTACTCTTTTCTGTCCGGTTAAGGCTGCCGGAACGAGTACAATCTACTGTCATGCGAAATAAAGAAAATGTTCAGTTCGAAGTTCCGGGTGAGTTCTTGAGTCCGGCAGAAAAATTCTCATGTTAAAATAAATGAACCCGAAGAAAGTCATCGACCGAAACGCTGTGAATAAATATGAGAATAATTGTTAGAATAATAAAAACACTAGAAACAAAACGAACCATACCCGTGCAATGTTTGTATAACAAACATTGCACGGGTATGGTTCGTTTAAGTGGAATATATTTAAGCTCAGCAGTTATTTATGTATTATTAAGGTCGATCAATATTCAGATATTTTGTACGAAAACATGAGAACATTTTTACTTGAATTGTATGCCCCTAAGATATAAGCAAACACTACTTATGTCAATATTTGGGTTGGAGAGCTATATTTAACTATGTTCTATTTGATTTTCTAGCTATATTTGACTATGTTCTATTTGATTCTCTAGCTATATTTGACTATGTTCTATTTGATTTTCTAGCTATATTTAACTATGCTCTATTTGATTTTCTAGCTATATTTGACTATGTTCTATTTGATTTTCAAGCTATATTTAACTATGTTCTATTTGATTTTCTAGCTATATTTGACTATGTTCTATTTGATTTTCAAGCTATATTTGACTATGTTCTATTTGATTTTCTAGCTATATTTGACTATGTTCTATTTGATTTTCTATCTATATTTGACTATGTTCTATTTGATTCTCTAGCTATATTTGACTATGTTCTATTTGATTTTCTAGCTATATTTGACTATGTTCTATTTGATTTTCTAGCTATATTTGACTATGTTCTATTTGATTTTCTAGCTATATTTGACTATGTTCTATTTGATTTTCTAGCTATATTTGACTATGTTCTATTTGATTTTCTAGCTATATTTGACTATGTTCTATTTGATTTTCTAGCTATATTTGACTATGTTCTATTTGATTTTCTAGCTATATTTGACTATGTTCTATTTGATTTTCTAGCTATATTTGACTATGTTCTATTTGATTTTCTAGCTATATTTGACTATGTTCTATTTGATTTTCTAGCTATATTTGACTATGTTCTATTTGATTCTCTAGCTATATTTGACTATGTTCTATTTGATTTTCTAGCTATATTTGACTATGTTCTATTTGATTCTCTAGCTATATTTGACTATGTTCTATTTGATTTTCTAGCTATATTTGACTATGTTCTATTTGATTTTCTAGCTATATTTGACTATGTTCTATTTGATTTTCTAGCTATATTTAACTATGTTCTATTTGATTTTCTAGCTATATTTGACTATGTTCTATTTGATTTTCTAGCTATATTTGACTATGTTCTATTTGATTCTCTAGCTATATTTGACTATGTTCTATTTGATTTTCTAGCAATATTTGACTATGTTCTATTTGATTTTCTAGCTATATTTGACTATGTTCTATTTGATTTTCTAGCTATATTTGACTATGTTCTATTTGATTCTCTAGCTATATTTGACTATGTTCTATTTGATTTTCTAGCTATATTTGACTATGTTCTATTTGATTTTCTAGCTATATTTGACTATGTTCTATTTGATTTTCTAGCTATATTTGACTATGTTCTATTTGATTTTCTAGCTATATTTGACTATGTTCTATTTGATTCTCTAGCTATATTTGACTATGTTCTATTTGATTTTCTAGCTATATTTGACTATGTTCTATTTGATTCTCTAGCTATATTTGACTATGTTCTATTTGATTTTCTAGCTATATTTGACTATGTTCTATTTGATTTTCTAGCTATATTTGACTATGTTCTATTTGATTTTCTAGCTATATTTGACTATGTTCTATTTGATTTTCTAGCTATATTTGACTATGTTCTATTTGATTTTCTAGCCAAATTGGACTATGTTCTATTTGATTTTCTAGCTATATTTGACTATGTTCTATTTGATTTTCTAGCTATATTTGACTATGTTCTATTTGATTTTCTAGCTATATTTGACTATGTTCTATTTGATTTTCAAGCTATATTTAACTATGTTCTATTTGATTTTCTAGCTATATTTGACTATGTTCTATTTGATTTTCAAGCTATATTTGACTATGTTCTATTTGATTTTCTAGCTATATTTGACTATGTTCTATTTGATTTTCTAGCTATATTTGACTATGTTCTATTTGATTCTCTAGCTATATTTGACTATGTTCTATTTGATTTTCTAGCTATATTTGACTATGTTCTATTTGATTTTCTAGCTATATTTGACTATGTTCTATTTGATTTTCTAGCTATATTTGACTATGTTCTATTTGATTTTCTAGCTATATTTGACTATGTTCTATTTGATTTTCTAGCTATATTTGACTATGTTCTATTTGATTTTCTAGCTATATTTGACTATGTTCTATTTGATTCTCTAGCTATATTTGACTATGTTCTATTTGATTTTCTAGCTATATTTGACTATGTTCTATTTGATTTTCTAGCTATATTTGACTATGTTCTATTTGATTTTCTAGCTATATTTAACTATGTTCTATTTGATTTTCTAGCTATATTTGACTATGTTCTATTTGATTTTCTAGCTATATTTGACTATGTTCTATTTGATTCTCTAGCTATATTTGACTATGTTCTATTTGATTTTCTAGCAATATTTGACTATGTTCTATTTGATTTTCTAGCTATATTTGACTATGTTCTATTTGATTTTCTAGCTATATTTGACTATGTTCTATTTGATTCTCTAGCTATATTTGACTATGTTCTATTTGATTTTCTAGCTATATTTGACTATGTTCTATTTGATTTTCTAGCTATATTTGACTATGTTCTATTTGATTTTCTAGCTATATTTGACTATGTTCTATTTGATTTTCTAGCTATATTTGACTATGTTCTATTTGATTTTCTAGCTATATTTGACTATGTTCTATTTGATTCTCTAGCTATATTTGACTATGTTCTATTTGATTTTCTAGCTATATTTGACTATGTTCTATTTGATTTTCTAGCTATATTTGACTATGTTCTATTTGATTTTCTAGCTATATTTGACTATGTTCTATTTGATTTTCTAGCTATATTTGACTATGTTCTATTTGATTTTCTAGCTATATTTGACTATGTTCTATTTGATTTTCTAGCCAAATTGGACTATGTTCTATTTGATTTTCTAGCTATATTTGACTATGTTCTATTTGATTTTCTAGCTATATTTGACTATGTTCTATTTGATTTTCTAGCTATATTTGACTATGTTCTATTTGATTTTCAAGCTATATTTAACTATGTTCTATTTGATTTTCTAGCTATATTTGACTATTTTCTATTTGATTTTCAAGCTATATTTGACTATGTTCTATTTGATTTTCTAGCTATATTTGACTATGTTCTATTTGATTTTCTAGCTATATTTGACTATGTTCTATTTGATTCTCTAGCTATATTTGACTATGTTCTATTTGATTTTCTAGCTATATTTGACTATGTTCTATTTGATTTTCTAGCTATATTTGACTATGTTCTATTTGATTTTCTAGCTATATTTGACTATGTTCTATTTGATTTTCTAGCTATATTTGACTATGTTCTATTTGATTTTCTAGCTATATTTGACTATGTTCTATTTGATTTTCTAGCTATATTTGACTATGTTCTATTTGATTTTCTAGCTATATTTGACTATGTTCTATTTGATTTTCTAGCTATATTTGACTATGTTCTATTTGATTTTCTAGCTATATTTGACTATGTTCTATTTGATTTTCTAGCTATATTTGACTATGTTCTATTTGATTTTCTAGCTATATTTGACTATGTTCTATTTGATTTTCTAGCTATATTTGACTATGTTCTATTTGATTTTCTAGCTATATTTGACTATGTTCTATTTGATTCTCTAGCTATATTTGACTATGTTCTATTTGATTCTCTAGCTATATTTGACTATGTTCTATTTGATTCTCTAGCTATATTTGACTATGTTCTATTTGATTTTCTAGCTATATTTGACTATGTTCTATTTGATTTTCTAGCTATATTTGACTATGTTCTATTTGATTTTCTAGCTATATTTAACTATGTTCTATTTGATTTTCTAGCTATATTTGACTATGTTCTATTTGATTTTCTAGCTATATTTGACTATGTTCTATTTGATTCTCTAGCTATATTTGACTATGTTCTATTTGATTTTCTAGCAATATTTGACTATGTTCTATTTGATTTTCTAGCAATATTTGACTATGTTCTATTTGATTTTCTAGCTATATTTGACTATGTTCTATTTGATTTTCTAGCTATATTTGACTATGTTCTATTTGATTCTCTAGCTATATTTGACTATGTTCTATTTGATTTTCTAGCTATATTTGACTATGTTCTATTTGATTTTCTAGCTATATTTGACTATGTTCTATTTGATTTTCTAGCTATATTTGACTATGTTCTATTTGATTTTCTAGCTATATTTGACTATGTTCTATTTGATTCTCTAGCTATATTTGACTATGTTCTATTTGATTTTCTAGCTATATTTGACTATGTTCTATTTGATTCTCTAGCTATATTTGACTATGTTCTATTTGATTTTCTAGCTATATTTGACTATGTTCTATTTGATTTTCTAGCTATATTTGACTATGTTCTATTTGATTTTCTAGCTATATTTGACTATGTTCTATTTGATTTTCTAGCTATATTTGACTATGTTCTATTTGATTTTCTAGCCAAATTGGACTATGTTCTATTTGATTTTCTAGCTATATTTGACTATGTTCTATTTGATTTTCTAGCTATATTTGACTATGTTCTATTTGATTTTCTAGCTATATTTGACTATGTTCTATTTGATTTTCAAGCTATATTTAACTATGTTCTATTTGATTTTCTAGCTATATTTGACTATGTTCTATTTGATTTTCAAGCTATATTTGACTATGTTCTATTTGATTTTCTAGCTATATTTGACTATGTTCTATTTATTTTCTAGCTATATTTGACTATGTTCTATTTGATTCTCTAGCTATATTTGACTATGTTCTATTTGATTTTCTAGCTATATTTGACTATGTTCTATTTGATTTTCTAGCTATATTTGACTATGTTCTATTTGATTTTCTAGCTATATTTGACTATGTTCTATTTGATTTTCTAGCTATATTTGACTATGTTCTATTTGATTTTCTAGCTATATTTGACTATGTTCTATTTGATTTTCTAGCTATATTTGACTATGTTCTATTTGATTCTCTAGCTATATTTGACTATGTTCTATTTGATTTTCTAGCTATATTTGACTATGTTCTATTTGATTTTCTAGCTATATTTGACTATGTTCTATTTGATTTTCTAGCTATATTTAACTATGTTCTATTTGATTTTCTAGCTATATTTGACTATGTTCTATTTGATTTTCTAGCTATATTTGACTATGTTCTATTTGATTCTCTAGCTATATTTGACTATGTTCTATTTGATTTTCTAGCAATATTTGACTATGTTCTATTTGATTTTCTAGCTATATTTGACTATGTTCTATTTGATTTTCTAGCTATATTTGACTATGTTCTATTTGATTCTCTAGCTATATTTGACTATGTTCTATTTGATTTTCTAGCTATATTTGACTATGTTCTATTTGATTTTCTAGCTATATTTGACTATGTTCTATTTGATTTTCTAGCTATATTTGACTATGTTCTATTTGATTTTCTAGCTATATTTGACTATGTTCTATTTGATTTTCTAGCTATATTTGACTATGTTCTATTTGATTTTCTAGCTATATTTGACTATGTTCTATTTGATTTTCTAGCTATATTTGACTATGTTCTATTTGATTTTCTAGCTATATTTGACTATGTTCTATTTGATTTTCTAGCCAAATTGGACTATGTTCTATTTGATTTTCTAGCTATATTTGACTATGTTCTATTTGATTTTCTAGCTATATTTGACTATGTTCTATTTGATTTTCTAGCTATATTTGACTATGTTCTATTTGATTTTCAAGCTATATTTAACTATGTTCTATTTGATTTTCTAGCTATATTTGACTATTTTCTATTTGATTTTCAAGCTATATTTGACTATGTTCTATTTGATTTTCTAGCTATATTTGACTATGTTCTATTTGATTTTCTAGCTATATTTGACTATGTTCTATTTGATTCTCTAGCTATATTTGACTATGTTCTATTTGATTTTCTAGCTATATTTGACTATGTTCTATTTGATTTTCTAGCTATATTTGACTATGTTCTATTTGATTTTCTAGCTATATTTGACTATGTTCTATTTGATTTTCTAGCTATATTTGACTATGTTCTATTTGATTTTCTAGCTATATTTGACTATGTTCTATTTGATTTTCTAGCTATATTTGACTATGTTCTATTTGATTTTCTAGCTATATTTGACTATGTTCTATTTGATTTTCTAGCTATATTTGACTATGTTCTATTTGATTTTCTAGCTATATTTGACTATGTTCTATTTGATTCTCTAGCTATATTTGACTATGTTCTATTTGATTCTCTAGCTATATTTGACTATGTTCTATTTGATTCTCTAGCAAGGTCACAGCTCGTCGTATATCCGCAGAGAAAACAAGTTAAATCTTGTAGAATTACGTAGATTCTACTTGTTTACTAGCGGAAATATTTCCGGGAGCGATGGATAAGGTTATCGATTAATGGAAAATGTTTTTACGAAAACAAAACCTTGTTGTTTCGACCATTTCGTTTTCGGAAAATCTAATTTCATTTTCTACTAATAAACAACCGCGGTATGTGTTATATATATGTAAGCAGTAATATGCTTTCGAACTTCAGTGTTGATATAGTTTGGCAAATGCATAAGCTTAATTAAGTGTTATTAACAACGTTTAAGGTCAGGTTCACCTGCTTGATGACATAGTAACACACAACAGAGGTTTGTGTCTAACTCTAAGACTAGTTCCAAATAATTTATCTGTGATAATAACATTCTATGTCGAGTTCAATTATGATCAGATTTATTGTTTTTACACACTAAAACCCTTGAAAAAAATATTTTGTCAAATCTACATCGGACGAAATGCCTTTTTCGAAATATGTGACTCAACCATGAGATGTTTTGGCTAAGAGAACAGTTTATTATCTGTTCTGATAATACACAACATCTTATTTGTCCTCGGTTTGTGAAGGAGAAAGTTTTCTAGACTGAGTCTATTTTTTCGTTTTGTCCTAATCAAGAGTGCTCATTTTCGGGGAGTTGGATTTTCACCACATTAAAAACCGATCTTTTGTCTAACTCTTTCCCAGTAGGGGGAGTAAATTAGAACTCGATATAAAAGCCAAGAAAATCTTTATGTAAATTATAAAAAAGTAGTAGGTATAAGCAAATTTGGATGAAGTCGTCGTGTTACTTTTACACCGGCTGGTTGAACTTCGACTGTGAACTAGAGGTGAACAGTTCTACTGCTGTTTGCGATGATGCATCACTTTCACTAATACGTATTAACCTTAAGTAACATATAAATATGTGTCCCCGGGGGCTATTAGTGAAATAGTAGAGTAGACTTTACTCTAAAAACTTGCTATGGCAACTAACTTAGGAGAAGAAGAGAAATTTAACAAATCGTAGCTACCGAGAACCTTGAAAATTCAATCATTGTTTGACTAGCCCCCACATAAAGAGAGTTATATATGTATAACAATGCCGAATAAGTATGCAATATTAATGAATCTATAATTAATCATGATATTAAAACAAATTTCAAATGTAATTTCAGGCTAAATTTATTGAGATAGAACATTGTTACGTATTACTTAGCAGTAAAATGCTTTCATAGTTAACTGTTGATATGATTTGTAAAATGCATCAATTTACTTAAGGGAATATGAACACTTAACTGATTTACAAAAGGAGGTGAAGTATTTTTACAAAGGAAACATTCCAATATAATCAGAAAAACACGTGTTACCAAGGCTGCAGTTTGAGAATGCAACGGAACAGTGTGTAAGTGTTAGTTGTAGAATTCCAGACGAATGATACTGGCGGTCACGACATAACTTTTTGTTGAGAGTATGTTGAGAAAACCAATTGATCTGGGCACGTCTGATTGTTTTGAAGGCCAAAGCAGAAAAAGGTTTGCATCTCGGTTTTAATTCCCCACCATGGTGGAATGCGGGAGAGAACGCATTGGCATTGTTTTGTCACTATGCTCAGCTACAATCGACGTCACCAAATTTGTGCATAGACATGTTCCAGCTTCTTGCTTCTTGCATACCCGAGAGAAATCATTCACCCCCGCAAAGAAAAAAAAGAAGAATCAATAGCCCTAATTATGAGGATATGAATCACATTGCCCTAGAGTAATTTCTCCTACGTGAATGGAGGGATCTTATTTAAATTTTAAAGGTTCAAGTGGTTTTTTTCATTCGTAACACACACTATATATTAAGTTATTTCTGTTTAAATTACATGTTTAATTCGAATGCATAGATTCAGTTTAATGTCAAATATTATACATCTATAAATATATATCACACGTCATATTTCCGACTTGAAAGATCAATGTATTTCACATACAGAGAATATATTCTTAGTATCAAACAGACCGTTCAAGTTCAAAATAATTATTGTCTGATATATGTTGTTTTGTTATTCTTATATATATATATATATATATATATATATATATATATATATATATATATATATATTTATATGAGGGAAAATAGAAACAATGTTTCAGACAAAATGCAAAATAAAAATGGAATTGACGATAAGCGAATTATACTTTTGTTAGTTTGTTCATTCGCTTATCTTCAATTCCATTTTTATTTTGCATATATATATATATATATATATATATATATATATATATATATATATATAAATGTGATACTTAGAAGGCAATACAATGCAGAGGTGTGACGGATTGACACAAGTCAGAGAAACGTGCACGTTTGAACTTGAGTTGAGCACGGTTATGAAGAAGAGAGGAGTTCCCGAAATATTATAATATCGTACGGAGTTTCAACCAAACCATTTTGATACAGGTATTACATACCATTGTAATATTGTGTAGATATATATATGTGTGCTTGTAAAAATATAAATAAATAAATGTATATATATATATATATATATATATATATATATATATATATATATATATGTGTGTGTGTGTATGTATACATTGCATTAGCGGTGAAACTATTTAACCTGTTCTACCATTATATGTCTTAGTTGCTCCAGCTTATATCTATCAGTAACACCTCTGTATTGTATTGCCTTCGAAGTATCACCTTTCAATATACAAGTAAACAATGCTTCAAGCAAACTACATACACCTCTTATATACACATATATATATACACATATATTTATACACATATATCTATATATATATATGCACATGTATAAATATATACGAATTATTCATTAAAGATATACATTATTGATTCTGTAGATTGTACAGAATCAGTAAAGTACAGTTTTTCAATAAATCACTTGCATTTTCGCTCTCGCAAAACTTACGATCAGGCACTTTATTGACTTATTTTCAACATACCCTGACACACTATATAAATATATGTGTATATAATATATAATTTAAACGTCACATTATTGTATTCTTTTATGCGTACGTTCACCGCGTGTAGTAATTACAAACACCGCTGTTTGTATGACGTAGACATACCTCGCGCCGACCTTGTTTTTCTGATCATTTCTCATCATTGTTTTTTTACCATCATTCATAAACTGGCTGCTGTTGGCTTGGATTTGTCTCAGTTAGACCACTTCACTGCAGCACCTCCCCCAACCTTTTTTCAGCCTGGCACAAGGCCAGCAGTTATTTTGATATTAAAGTAAACTGAATTAGTTTATGAAATTGATAAAATAGACAGTAGTGGAGAGAGAGAATGAGAGAGAGACACACAAACACAGAGAGAGGGAGAGAGACACACAAACACAGAGAGAGAGGGAGAAAGGAAAAAAGAGAAAGAGACAGTGGATAGAGAGGACTTCAGATTGTTAAGTTTTTGATACGCTCTGGTAAAAATGGTCATGATTAGGAACCAGTTCCGCTAACCGACTGTTAAGTCTTACAACTACAACTTGCGTCACTTTTTCTATTTCAACATTTGCAATTCAGCATTTGGTTCCAGATTTCAACATGCAGCCAGCAAAGTAATTGCACAAAAATACCCCAAATGAAGCGATGTAAAGTGAATGAATATTTTATATATTTGCTTTTACTTTTTTAGCAAATACATTTTCATGTACGTTCCCAGAATACGACGTCGCCATTTTTTATATTGTGTTATCGGGGATAACATGTGCGTATCTCGGTGAAGGACAAAGGACAATAGTGAAGAAACAGTTGAATTTACAGATATACACATTTATACTCACGTAAACAGATACGAAACATGTAGGGTGGGACATGAATTATTTACAAATAGAGAACAGGTATTTTTTACTAAAAGAAGAATACAACACAAAAAGAAATACACGTGTTGCCAAGACTTTACTTAGAGGATACGAAAGCGCGATTATAAGTGTAGGTTGTGGGAGTGTAGACGACGGATACAAGAACCTTACTGTCACAACGTCACGATTTGTGATGGCCAATTGATCGGAGCATACGGTTGAATACCCAAACTTCAAAATTCCTCACGTGGGTGGAATGCGATTTTTCCTTCCTGGGAGGAAAGCTTATTCCTCCTCGCGCTGGCGAGCATAACTCTCGGATATAATCACAGGGGGAACACTTACATAATTCTAGTATAAGCAAGACTTAAATTCTACTTGATATCTTCATTCACATGATTGGGTATAAGTTTAATTTTGGTCACATGATTGAGTCAGTCCTGTAAAAACTGGTCTTAAAAAATAAATTTTCTGACAAACATATCAGGAGTGGCACAAGATGATGGTCAACGATATTGTACAAACGGCGTTAATACACAATAAGTAATATATACATACATTCATATTGATCTGTAAATTTCAACCCTTACCAGTGTTTACTTAAATATAACACTCTTTGACTATTCGAGAAATAAAAACAAAATCGTATTAGAATATTTACTACTCTTATAAAATATACGTTCATTAAACGAAAATAAATTCTTCTATTAACTTGAAATAGACAATCAAGTTTAAAGATGATTTAAATGAAAAACTAAATTAATAATGATGCTTTAATCATTTATAAATAAATACCTATCGAACATTCCCTCTCCCTGTCTTTGTATATATGTATATATATACATATTTATATACATATATATAAATATATATATATACATAAATACATAAATATATATATATATATATATACATAAATACATATATATATATATATATATATATATATATATAGTTTCTTCATAAGCATATGTATATATATATATATATATATATATATATATATATATTTACATATAGTGTCTTCAAATGTCACCATCTTTTATCAAACTTTAATAACATCACAACTGTATCTTAAATACTGACAATCAAATCAAGGTATAAATGATAATCTATTTTAAAATAAATCTGTGATTTATAATATGAAAAATAACATATTTTACAATTAAACTATAAAATAAACACATATTTGCATCCATCGTTGAATTTTATTGTTAATAAATATATAATGACCTCCAAAAATTGCGACTATCGCATCGTTCAAAAAATTAATTATACGTGCTGAAATCTAACAATATTATGTAATAATGAACTGTTGTCTATGTCTGGCTTTTTTACTATGTGTCAGTTAGACATTTAAACAGTCTTTTGATGATAACCTTACCTAAACACGACGTGCAAAATTGCCAATAACTGGGGAGTGAGCTAACACTAGAAATCAAAATCTGGGTGAGGGTCAACCTCCTGTGAATGTAAAGCCCATTCATGATCACACCTCCTACGGATTCGACGATTACCAAGGCATATCAGTGAATGGCGATAAAAACATACTGTTGGAGATGTTTGACTGAAACTTGGCGTTGAGTGAAGTTTATTTATTCTAGATTTGTATGATTGCAAATAATATTTTCGAATTCCATTTACGATTAAATGGCTACCATTTATCTTATGGTCACAATTTGTCTAAATAAAAAAAGAAAGTACTTATGTTAAACAGTTTTAAAACATTAACCCAATAAATGGGGAGTTCATAATCTGATTTTTATGTTCAGGATAATTCAAATCGTCTTCTGTAAATCTAATAATTTTAAATTGAAGCATCAGCATCAGATAACTAATCAGTCAATGTCTCACTAATCTTTCCAAACAGAATCCTTATTTCTTATTATCTGTGTAATGCGATAGATTAACTTCTGTTTTTCAATTCAGATTTTCTAAAATATTATTCGAATTAAATTGTTATCTCTGTTTAGATCCCTGCATTTCCAGAAAATATGGGCTGTCATTTAGTACGTTAAGATTTTGTTGTTTTAAAGAAAATATATTTTGAAATAAATCTGCATCGTTATTTGCGTTAAATTATCTATTTCTCTTATTTTCATTCAATCTTTTATGTTTTCCATCATTTCAACATGGCCGACAGTACTTAAGGCTATACAATGAAATAAAAAATTGTTACTGAAGATAAGAAAACTCCTGTTATTTAATTTTTATGTAAAGATCGACATTGCATATATGATATTTGAAGACATAGAAATGAATTTTATCCACGAAATAAGCTTACATGTATGTACTTTTATCATTTTTTCATTTTCAAATCGCTCCGCCGCCCAAAGTTAAAACAACCCAAAAAATAAAATAATCATAATTATTTATAATTAAAAGCAACTTCTTACGTCGATGTAAAAGTATTTCTTATTTATATAAATACTAGGATGCCTGTCCAAGAACGGTTAAAATTAATTCACCATACAAAATAGCTATCCACCAATTGCATGACCATTTACAAAGATTTAAATCAATACATACTTATACTGAACCTTATATTTAGAATCCTTATTCGGATTTTTATAAAAATCTATTGTATAGTTTTTATTCTAGCAAAATGTCTAAAATTTAAAGCGTAAGCTTAAGAAAAAAAAATCTGTGCATTTTGCATGATTGGTAGATAATGACTATGAATCAAAGTTAATCCAAATATGAAATATTACAATATTCATAGGGAGGTGGTGTCCATAGTATGCCCCCCTAAAACCACTATTCAAATACTCTAAAGTAACTGACATTTGGGGCACATTAATAAATTGATATCTAATAACTATTGTTCGAATTTTACAAAAGGTGGAGATGTCTGAATTTCATCATGGTCTTCCACTCCCTCTTTAACCTTATTTGCCTAACTTAAATTTACTATATTCCATATTACGACCCCTTTCGGCTAACAGATGTGTTCCAACATTCTATAATCGACTAAATATGTTAGGAGTGAATCATGTAGATACACACATATAAACATATGTACAAGACACACCGAGATTTATAAAGATAGAGCTTGCTGACAAGGTTGACGGATATATGTAAAGGAATAACAATGATAAACAATTACAAAATAAAATATATTCCACGTTAGTGTCAAAAAAGAATATTCCGCTTTCTTGTTTCGCCTTTAAGCGTCATCAGAATAGTAAAATGTTCATAAGAAGTTTAGAAGATCTAAACATATTTTTTTACTATTGTAATAAAAGTGATCATAATTGAAATTCAAAGAAAATAGCATTTACATTAGTCTTGCAATGCAACACGTTTCACCAACAATCTTTGTTATTGTTGTATATTTTTATTTCATCAGTCTCAAGTACAAAAGAAAATTGATGTTTCTTAACAAAACTACTGATAATGCCGATATTGCTATGATCATGCCTCAACACGTGAATATTACATATATCGATGGAAAGCTACGTTGAGCCTGGTCAGTACTAAATGGGTAGACGTTTAAGAATAACAGATACTTTGTGCAGAAGTAAACCATGCTTATACCTGCATTGTTTGAAGACTAACTCAAGAAATATTAGTTTAAGAGAAAATTAGTCCATGATTGCGCCACCTTTGCGTTGCAATAAAGTCTCCGCGTATACATCTTATGTGGGTATCCATTGTCTTTCAAGACTAAATTAAAGCCTTACTCCTCTATATCGGGGTATTGTCGCATATGCGTAGTGATTCAAACAATCGAATTACGCCCGCAAAAATCAAGATAGCTTTCCAATCATGACCAAAAAGTAAATCTAAATTTGTCAATGAGGTGAATTTAACATAAATCGAGGCTCAAATTAATGAAAATCTGGGAATGTTTTAATTGTTTTCTTATGATAACAGATAAAATTTAATACAATTTTAAAATATTTAATTTTTTAAATGCTGGTGTATGCCCATATTATGCCTTCCTTATACCCTTAAACATATTGGGGAATATTTATTAATTGATGTGGAATCCATATTGTTAATATTTAATAAAAATACAGATGTATATGAAATTTCACATAGGACTTCCACTCCCTTTTTACCCCATTTACAGGAAACTAAATTAAACAAAATAAAACCTGCATTACGATTCATTACCCTCTGCAAATGTATTCCAAAATTCATAATGATTGCTTAATTGGTTTAACAGTGAACCCTATACAATCATCTATATAATAATATACACTTACGTAACATATATATATGCACACCTAAATATACGATATATATATATATATATACATATATACGAAAAGTTAGAATGCAAAACGCGATAAACGCCATTTTGAAAATCACGAAACTCTCCCTACAAAAAGTGTTGCATTTCAACACTCGACGACACCCCAAAACTATACGTTACATAATGATACCGAATTAATTTCTTTTTGATTTCCATTAAGATCAGCTTTTATACATACTATAGATTTAATACATTCGTGTTTTATTTTAAACGAATTGGATTTATCGCGTTTTGCGTTAGAACACTTCATATATATGTATGTTTGTTTGTATATATATATATATATATATATATATATATATATATATACAAACAAACATACATATATATGAAGTGTTCTAACGCAAAACGCGATAAATCCAATTCGTTTAAAATAAAACACGAATGTATTAAATATATATATATATATGTTACGTATGTGTATATTTTAGATAGTTGATTGTATAGGATTAACTTGTAAACGAATTCGCCAACCATTAGGAACTTTTAAAGTTTTAAAGAACCTCAGGTGTTAGTCTTCTGTTGGATGTTTAGTTGTCAAACAATTAAATAACTATTATATGAATGTAACATTGTCTTATATAAATTATCTTCTCTTCCTAATCTTAATGAATCATTAAGATTTATTAAAAAAGAAGGTAGCAAATAACACATCTCGTTAGCTATTTACCTAATTCAATAAATTATAAATAAAAAACTATAATTACCATCGAATTTAAATTTGTCGGGCCAATTAAATCACAAACATGTCTCCTTTAAAAATTAGACTGAATGAAGTAAACCATTAAATGATAAAGAGCTTATATACAACTTTACGTAAAATATAAACTGCTATTATATTCTAGTATTAAAATAAATACTCTTGTAATAAGATGTCCTAACACATTGAATACACTCCAGTCTAATTAGTTGCTTTCTTTTGTTTGTCTCCAAACAAGGGAGGTAACTAATGATATATTGCTATAATATACAGGGTGGGCCAAAATAAGGGTCCTATCTTTAAATTTGAATAACTTGAATTTGAATAACTTCCACAAAATAAAAGTTAAACTCAACAAACTTTATGTGTGTGTAGACTGACCCTTCCGAGATTTTTTGAAATAAACAAAACAAATTTTAGCCGAAAAACACTTCTTAAAACTTACAAAAAACTAAAGTATTGTTTTTTACACTGTTTTGAGTTTTTTAAGCAAAAATAATGTTTTCTAAATGAGGGTACGTTCCTTAGGGCTAATACGGCTCATGCTTGCTTCGGAAGGGGTCCTTTACTTATTCTAAAAAAAAAAAATTTTAAAAATCAATAAATAAAAAAGTTATGAATTTTTAAAAATAGGACCCTTATTTTTGCCCACCCTGTATATAAAACGGTTTCAATCATCATTATCCGGGTTAACTTTATCATAGTTATTTTACTTATGTTTTTCGGGTTATTTCATGGCAAATCACGATACTTACGGTAAAAGCTTCATTATTTAAACCATTACTTGTGATATATGTTCATACCTTTACTTCGATGGTAGGAAAGTAACCTCTTTTTTCTCTTTGTGCAGCATTAACCTTGTGAGTCTTCAGTCAACTATCTATGTCAAGGAGAATGTTTCCAGGCAATATTAAATTCACAAGCAGTTTACAGTTCATCTATACCCTTATCGGGGAAGGTGACTTTGATGACGTTCGTTTCTGAAGTTTAGTGCACGGAGTGTCGACGTCCTCTTACATACAGAGTCTGGTATTCCCAAAGGCTTACATGTCTGCTCTGACTGGATTCAACGTTGCTTTACTTCTGTGATCTACCAAGTTCTAATAAAGTATACGTGAATGCGATACATCCGTGATGATTTTAAATCTGCTTAGCCAATTCCATAGTCTACATCGGTATCCATTAACCGACTGAGGACACTGTTTGTTTTTTAGAGTTTCGTGAGTGAAATTTTTGCATGGAATTTGCGACTGAGCATTCTTGCGATCGATTATTTGTCTTCTTTTTCTTCGTCGTCCACCGACTGATTTAAGCATTCATACGTTTCTCCACTGCATTTCTTGGCGAGAAAAGAAAGACTTTAATCTCTGGCCCCGGTCCATAAAAGTTTGGTCTGCTGCGGAAAACGATGATTGAGCGGCTGAAATCCGCCTTTTCCTGCAGCAGGAAACAATCAACATCACAGGAATGCTACCTATTACAGCTAGAAAAAAAGCAGAATAATCCTTCTGAGTAGACACACGAAGTTACATTTACAGAATAGTCCATGCACTTCTCCCATGCGCAGAACGAACTATTGGTTAGAATCATCATCATCATCATCATCATCATGATCATCAACCTCTTCAGAATATTGATGATAACGATTATCATGATGATGATGACGATGATGATGATGATCATCAGCATGATTTATTCTGTGCATGCGAAGAAGAGCATGAACTGTTTGTATTGGATCGGCCAAAAAGTTCGTTCATTTTTTTTTAAGTGGATATTAAAACTGAGTTTATGCAATTCATTTGGAAATCTTAAGAATGTCCATGATTTTTCTGGTTGTCAAACGGCAATCTTGTTAAACTACGGCTTTCACTTGGTCATTGTCGATCATCTCTGGCCGGTGAGAGTGAGTAGCATTTCTCATTGAAATATTTCCTTTTCGGAATTGAGAAAACCATTTTTGGCACACACGTTCTGTAACGTATTCTCCCTATACACATGACATATCTTTATGTAGGTTTCTGTAGCTTTTTTTTCTGTAGTCAAATTATAATTAGATGTCGGTAATGCTCTACTTTATCTTCCATTTCAATGCCTGAAATAAAAGCAAAAATATAAGAACACCTGTTTTTAGAGGCTTATTACACACTGACGGCAACATATTCTACCAACTACACCAAATACACGATTTAGAGAATAGGAATATAAAAGGATTTTTAGTAGGCCGGAAACATGACATTCAAAAAACGAACACACTTTTTGACTAACCCAATATATCTAACTGGGTTTACCCAGAAGGAGAATTCGGAATTTGTTTTGCTTATGGATGAACGTTAGATTAAATATTTTTTTAACTATCAGGCGAAGAGATAAATTGTTCTATAAGGCACAAATAACTAATACAACTACAGTACAAAAGTACACACATAATTACTCCCCCCAAGTATAGAACAAAGTTAGCACTGACCATTAATTTTGCTACTATAACTATGACCGATTTTTCACAATAATATGTTATTCCGTAAAATGCCAACCCGATTTGACCGTTGGCTAGCAGACGAGTTACATCGGTCATCCAGTTCTGCCCCGCATATCAGTTATCGTCGATAAAAGAAATACTCTTAGACATTTAAAGCTAAATCTTTGTGGACAAGAAAGGTATAGACTGAATTTTTTTATACCATCAATGGTTGGATTTTAGGAGGAACTGTGAATTTAATTAACGATTCAATTAATGCTATTTTTAAAGCGATGGTAGTGGTAGTCACTCCGTATCATATAAAGTTGTAAACAGTATATAAACATAAATGCCATATAGAAAATGAGTTCATTGTTTGGGATGAAACTTAATCATCTGTATAAATTTACGCTTGTACATTCGTTTGGACATAGGTTATCTATCACCTTCTTAATCTATTAAAACAATTGATTGTCCGATTGTAAAAGAAGAACAAGTACTTGCATGCTATCCGATGTCACGTTTTGACAAAAAATACACTTTACTTATTTCAACGTAAAAGTGATCGTTTAATTTTTTTCATAAAATATGTTTAATTTACGTTGAACAAGAGTATACTTATTTTAAAAAAATGACATTATGACAACACATAAATAAATCAATGGTGATTACAATCGTTTCATGTAAAAGAAAACTATTTAGCTAACAATAATATTTACTGTAAGAAGAAATAGAAAACATTAGGTAGGCAACGTGTAATTTCTATGGAGTTGCTAGTTGTTATATAATATAGACTAAAACACATTTTATGTTGCTTTTTCAGAAGCACCGGTGTCTTTTTTATTATTTCCTTCTAATAAGGATGGACAGATTTCTTAGTGTATAATATAACCCGGATGTACCCTGAAGGGGGCCTAGGCAGTGGCCGAAAAGGGGAATAATCTTGCTAAAGAATTGCTCCTCCAGCGACCCACCCAACTGGGTTTGGTAAAAAAAAATGAGTCTCTGGATGAAACAAAGTTGTACAACTGACGCCGTTTCGTTGAGGGGTTGACTCGTGACTCCGAAAGAACTTCTGAGTGTTGAAGTTCCCTCGGCAACGTAACAGTTTGCCCAATGGTGACGGCGACACACCGCCACCGCTCGCCCCGCGATCTCAGATCAGATCAGCCACCGAATAAGAAAAGACAGAACGTAGATATAGGTGTTTGCACTACCTCTCTTCCCTCAACCAAGAATGGCCTCGTCCAACCTCGCTCCGTTGGGTATTATATCCCCTCCTTAAGGTCTCATCAACTCAATAGGAACGACCGCCTATATTTCTTACAAAGAACAGCACGTGTTGAACGAAAAAATGCATTTACATTGTTTTTTCATCGGATTATTGCCCCCGTTAACGTCGTGATTTATTTTCCACGTTATAAGACCGTTCATAAAACGTTGCATGCACTTCAATGTGTCCCGCTATACATGAGTGTCTTTTAAATTACAAATGAACCTACATAATTATATATGCATTGTATTTAATACGTACACAAACAGCTATCATATTAAATACGGGAACAAGAACCACTTTAACTGAACTATACACCGAAACATTAACGCAGAAAACATCGGTTTAAATGCAATAGAAATATAATTATACATTTGAAAGAGAAAAAATATTCCTAGAAAAAACGATGAAATTAATGATAAGCCTTCATCTCAAAATATACCTTAAATATTAATAAAGTAAAAGTAAATTCATATAGAATCAGGGTTAGGGTTAGCATTCTGTTGTTGGCATTGGTGCCCCAGACTCTTTCTAGAAGGAATCGGGTATTTACAGGACTGCCCACGTAGAGGTTGCTCACATCCCTAAGTGGAACGCAGTGGTTCGAACTTATCACAACAAGGTCGTCATTCCGTGTTTTAACTACTTAACCACCGTCACCTCCCTCAAATATCAAATATCTGCATATATTATGAGCCCCCAAACAACAACAAAAAGCTACACATTAAAGCATTACTAAAATTCACAACTCTTTCTACAATTCAATCATATTTTGCGCAAATAAACAGCAGTCTATGTGTGACTTGTTCTGCCTACCAATTTTAACATTCAAAATCAAACAGACTCTGTTTTATTTCCATTAAATACTATTGTGGACACTTTTCTGGTCATCTTATTATTATGAATCGGATCTCAACCACTAGATTTTTATGTGCAGCTTTATCTGAAACATAATGTCTATCCAAACAATCCCTACACGATTTCTATACTGAAGACAGCCGCTGTCGTAGCTCAAATCAAGGCAGCGCTAAGAGAGAAGTGTGTCAAAGATATTGACAATTTTTCATGTCGTATTGCACTGTGATTATTATTGCACGGTAATAACATAAATACTTTTGAACATGGCAGACACATACTAAAGTTTGTGTACTATGTGGCATTACGTTGGGTCACCGTGCACTACGAATTATGCTCGGTTTTTGCATTACTGTTACGGAAAAATCGTTGCTGTATTTTGCCTTGGATTTGTATAGAAGTTATTTAGTTAAATCAGCTTAAACAATGTTAATATAAAACGGGTCACTGATATGAACCCTTTTACGAGGAAAATCATTCCACAAACCACAAAGCTTAATCGATATTGAATTCAAATTATTCTTATTCGTCATCTTAACATAACGTCACCGGAAAAGTTCATAAAAAAAGATCTGAAACCACAGAATGACGGATTTAATGCACTTGGAAGGCAATGAACCAACCGTTGCATTTTAGGGATTAAGGACGACACTTTTGATCGTCTTTTAACAATAAAACTTCTAAATATTTTATGACGTAGCAATCTAGGAAGCGGGGACGAGGAAACAATGATCATCTGAACAACAATTTTAACAAATAAAGATGTCTTCATGTGAAAACAAATCCTTCTCAAAAGTAGTTATTTTCTCTGCGCACTGACAACTAAAAAAAGGCATCTCTAAATAATGGACGTATTACAATTGTACACAAAAAAACTAACAAAACAATTACAAAAACCTCATAAATGTAACATTCATACTAGTTGTCAGTAAATTTGTACAATATATGTGAAAATACTGTTAATGAATAACAAAAACTTAAGTAACTTAATAAATACTAGCAGCAAACTCCCATCCCTTCACTTCAGAGGTCTCTTAGATGCGGGAATATTTTCTACTTTGATATAGTTTTCCTATGACATGTTAACCCTGGAATAATTCCCCTGGTTCATGTTTCTCCGATGTACTAACGTGCAGAAATTTAAATGTAATGTGAACAAACATCTTACTGCCAAACTCAGCCCTCTGACTCTGGCACGCTTTAGTTGCAATGTGCCTTGCGAATAACAGTTTTAAAAACGTTTTGAGATACAATAAAAATAAATCTAGAAAGAGCCGTAAATATATTGGCATTTAAATCCACTTAAAACAATACTAGAAAGCATAAGACTTAATATGACAACAATAATGAAAAATAAAACACAACCAGAATATTTTAAACAAATATTAACTTGACTAATACTTAGAGAATATTGTACACAAGATGTTACAAAATATTACAAAAAAAAATCACGTGAGATACAGAAAAATAAGCAAATTAGGCTAGAGGGTAATTTTCAAATATGAAAGCCATCGTTAATAAAATTCACAATCACTTCTATAATTCAACCACATTTGCTACTAATCACCTTTAGCATAGGTCTGACCTTCCCACTAAGATTTAATCAGGGATGTCTTTGTTTCATAGCCCTTCCCTGATATGGGGGTACTTTACTTCTTATCTCATCAGTAGGAGGCGTGCTCTTGAATGGGCTTCACAGTCATCGGACCCTCTCCCCAGATATTTATCTGTGGCTATATCTCAAAGTTAATGACAACTAAAGAATCCTTAGACTATTCCTGGAGTAAAGAGCGACATCTCAGCTTAAATCAGGGTAGTGCTAAAAGAGAGGTGTGCCAGAGTTGTTGACATTTTTTTTTACGCCGTAACCAACTATGCTTAGCAATGAAAGGTGAAAACCCAGAGTCTGGCTGATATTCATGAGTGAAACTTGGTGAACCACTCGAGCATAAACTGAAAGTTATTTGAACTAAATAGGGTTGAGTCACGGCGATTGTAAAAGAAGGCCAGGGCGCTTCAGGATGACGTCATGCTTAAAGTAACAAACGAGATCTGTCGAACAGTCAGACTATATGCATTTTGACCTCTCTGTCCTCTTAAAATCTCATCAAAATATAGAAAATAAACCAATATAACTGAAATTTTCAGTATTTATTAATGTATGATCACGGGATATAATTAATACATAACTTTAGTAGAAATATTTCTGTAAATGCATTATTTCGTGTAATTTGCGTAGGCTAGACAGCAAACATTAAATTGATACTTAACAATAAAATAGTGTTGTCATAAATTTTTAAATATTTAGACTTTTGATACATGAACATTTTTATTTGAAAAATAATAAGTCTGATTTAATATTCATTCTTTAAATAAGTTCCTTTTTCCGGTCTACTTCGAATGAAAATACTAGTATAAGTAATACTGCATCGACATATCTCTTGGTTTGTAAAACCAACAAAGACTGTATTCTAAGGCAGTTTTATTATTTATATGAAGATCTTATTAACATTAGTTTTAGATGAATAATTTAATAAGAGTTGCTCTCATAAGAGATTACGAATTCAGTAAAGTAACACAAAATCACAAAATAACAAAAAAAACACAAAATAATTAATTAATAAAATATTTATTGAAATAAATAAAAATGTGTGTTTTTATTGTTTTGTTTTTGAATAATTTGACAAGAATTGCTTTCGAAAAGAAATAATGTTTCTTGATTTGTTTTAACTTAAAAGTAAATCAAACATGAAAAGTAACTCAAACATGGAATATTACTAATTCAGTAAAGTCACACAAAATCATTAATTCAAAATAATTATTTAATAGAAAATTCAATTAGATTAATTAAAATGTGTGTTTTGGGGGGTTTTGTTTGCAAAACGAACAGTTTATTTGCAATATAGTAAGAATTTGTTATAAATTAAAACAATCATGTTTTCGGAGGATTTTCATTTTAAAACATTTTGGACAAACATTATTAATAAGTCTAAAATTGTATTTTTTTTATCTCGAAGTAAAATTCTAACTTATTTTTTAAGACTTGAAATTCGAACTTTAAGGCTATGTCTTAATCGTTGGAGGTCGTCTTGTAATTTCCTCTGATTTTCTTTCGCGCTTGATATACGTTTGAAAAAAGGAAATACGTTTTAAAAAAGAACAAGCTAACAATGATTTCAAAGTGAATAAATAATTCTATGAACCTGAGTCTGCTTGATCTGATTACTTGCTCTGATTACAGATTGACGCATGCGCGTTGAACGTTTCGAGCACTTCCGGTCCGCATTGATAGTGGTACTTGCTTATTCTATTAATGACGTCACCAGAAAAAAACTCGACTCAGTTAACAGACCTCCTTTACGATCGCCGAAGTTTAGTTGAAGAAAAGATTTATGTACTTTTTAAAGAACATTTTTATTGTTGGATCAGTTCTAACATAAATCATCATTTTAACACGTCGCACGAACTTTTTGCTACAAACCAATAGAATAAAATATGACATATATTTTTTGTCTATTTAATCTATACATTTTCCCCCCAAAATGTAACCAAACCTCTCATAGGAATTTAGGTATTTCAGTTCTTCTTTCGAAAAACATAATTTGTTTTTAAGAAGATGACTCTAAATTATGTTTTTTTATAATCTCAGAGGAAAGGGCGTGTGCAGATAAGTTACATTTAATGTAGTTAAGCACAATTTGTTCTTTTGGACATATTTAATTAAATAAGATAGATATTCCGTATCTATTTGATCTACTGATCTCTGCTTATAGAAGTCTTACCAACTTATTAACACATTAAGGATGTGTTATTTTTACGATGCATTATTTAACCAAAAAAAGCGATTACTTTTTTTAAAAAGTAAACTGAAATGTCGCAATTTACAAAAACATTTCAATATATTAACTGTTTGTCGCACTTCTGGCAGAATATTAAAATGCATGAACCGGTGAGTAAATGGCTAAATCATATTTATCATATCTAATTAAACGAGCTGTATAAAAACAACAATATATTATATATATATTAGTAATATATATATATATATATTAGTAATATATATATATATATATTACTAATATATATATATATATTAGTAATATATATATATATATTACTAATATATATATATATATTAGTAATATATATATATATATTACTAATATATATATATATTAGTAATATATATATATATATTAGTAATATATATATATATATATATATATATATATTAGTAATATATATATATATATATATATCAGTAATATATATATATATATATATTAGTTATATATATATATATATATATATATATATATAAGTAATATATATATATATATATATATTAGTTATATATATATATATATATATATATATATATATATTAGTAATATATATATATATTAGTTATATATATATATATATTAGTAATATATATATATTAGTAATATATATATATATATATTAGTAATATATATATATATATTAGTAATATATATATATTAGTAATATATATATATATATATTAGTAATATATATATATATATATATTAGTAATATATATATATATATATATATATTAGTAATATATATATATATATATTAGTAATATATATATATATATATATTAGTAATATATATATATATATATATTAGTAATATATATATATATATATATATATATTAGTAATATATATATATATATATATTAGTAATATATATATATATATATATATATATATATTAGTAATATATATATATATATATATATTAGTAATATATATATATATCTATATTAGTAATATATATATATATATATATATATATACATATATATTAGTAATATATATATATATACATATATATTAGTAATATATATATATATATATATATATATATATATATATATATATATTGCATAAGATCAGAATAACATATGTACCGTCGGTTTCAAATCAAAACAAACGGGGACCTATAATTGGTCTTCTATGTCGGAATCTCTTCAGCCTCTGTTCATACCTGTCTCTCCGGAAAAATATCCGGAATGACAGGCATACGCAGAGGCTGAAGAGAGTATGGCATAGCATATTGACTATAGGTTCGCATTGTTTGGATTTGTAACCGATTGTACCTATTTTGTTCTGATCTTATGTAATATATATTCAAATAATATTTGAATTTTCTTCATAATTCAGCACTCTGCCAG
This sequence comes from Sepiola atlantica, assembly GCA_963556195.1. Classification (NCBI taxonomy): domain Eukaryota; kingdom Metazoa; phylum Mollusca; class Cephalopoda; order Sepiida; family Sepiolidae; genus Sepiola; species Sepiola atlantica. The sequence goes on along the minus strand of OY744515.1, from coordinate 242,401,506 downwards.
GGTTTCATCCCACTAACCTTTGTATATATATATATATATATATATATATATGTATATATATATATATATATATATATATATATATATATATATATATACGAGGGCGTTCAATAAGTAATGCCCCTGACCCACTTTAAATTGTCTAATCTAGATGAAATTCTGCATGCGTAATGATTTATATCTGTATGGCTTATGTTTCCAAAACAGCTACTACGCTTTACTTTCGATGAAATTAAGAGAAGCTATAAAAATCTAAAGGCGGATAAGATCAGCAAAGGTATCCTGTTGACCGGAGCTTTGTCCTGCAGGAGCATGACAATGCTCCGGTCCACAACTCGCATGTCGCCAGATCAGAAGCACAGTCGCGTGGCTATGAACTCCACCCCATCCTCCTTACTCCCCTGACCTTGCGCCCTCTGATTTTCATCTCTTGCCATGAACTTGTTTTTGAAATGAAGGTGTTTCTCAGATGCTGCTGCCTTCATTTCTGAAGTTATGACGTGGTTGGAGGACCTACCTGGGGTATTCTACAAAAACAGTGTCCAGAGATGCATAAAACTATGGGAGAAATGCATAACTCTGGCTGGTTTTTATGTAGAAGAAGACTAATAACTGTGCCAAGTTTCATTAATTTACTGCTATGGGAAATCGGTCAGGGGCTTTCCTTATTAAACACACATCGTATATATGTATATATATGTATATATATATGTATGATGGACTCTCCCGTCGATTTCGACGTATGAGTGCCCCGCCTGGGGCTGCCCGCGCGTGAATTTGTAATTGCAAGAGTTGCGCAATCCCAACAACCGCTCTCCTGAGTCGGCATTGCTTTATTCCAATGGCAAGTAGTAATACAAGACGACTGGAAACAATGCCGAGATAAGCAGAGAGCATATACAGCACCTGGTATTCCCAAATGGTCACCCATTTAGTACTGGCCAGGCTCGACGCCGCTTAACTAACGGGAACCGGTGTGTCAACGTTATTGCGCCGTATATATATATATATATATATATATATATATATATATATATATATATATGTGGGCAAAGTAAAAAGGGGGAAAACACGGGATATTTTTTATATATTCATCAACGTTTCGTCTTTATTGTAAGACCTCCTCAGGATGATAATTAGAAGAAAAATGTCATGCAAATACATCAAAATTTAGGATTGACATGATAGGGTGATAAGCAAAAGTAGTAATTCCTTAAAACATTGCAATACCCCACGCATTTCATACTAAATGCTAAGAAGAAGCCCTTTCAGATATTCTAAAGAAACAATACACAAAAACATCAAATACCATACACCTCTCTCATAGACAAACCTCTTCTCTTACCCACACATTCCAATAACACATCCATCTGCAACACACTTAACAAACTAGGCATTCCAATAGTACAAACCACACTACACACAATAAAACAAACATTAAACCCAGCTAGCCATTTCCGAAAATAACCCACATCCCATGCCAGCTTATATACCGTCCCATGTAAAAGTTGCCATCAAATTTATGTGGGGGAAACGCAATGTGAATCGAAAAAAAAAGACTGAACGAGCACAAAAGGGACATAAAAAACAATAACTCTCTCGGTGCACTTTTTTTCCCACGTATTAAAGCACAATCATGCTTTCAAGTTTGAACAGGCCAAAATCATCAAACACATTCATAAGAAAGCTCGGCGAAGCCTACTGGAAACTGCACTAATCACAGCCTATAAATAGAACAGAATAGCTACTCACTGGGCATTGTTTGGGATTGTATAATATTGGCTATTAAATCCCGATTGATAAAGTCAAGAAAAAATACAATCGTAATTATTTATCACATTTACTACTTATGTTTTAATAGTTTAGATTGCCTGTTAGATTACGTATTTACTCAATTTGCATTTATTTAATCCCATAACGTAACATTTACTGTCGAGTATTACGCCAATACGCTTATTTGGACACAGTCTGCAATTCTATTCATGGATGCAAGATACGTTAAGATTTCATGAATTACCCATCAGAATTTCTGATACAGTCTGGTTAGATTTGAATTCGTTTAAGGACATATGACATATGGGGACTAACATCAGAATACTGAATACTAATAGAGGTTTGCTGGTTTTCCTCTGCAAATGTCTTCGTATTTTTGCTCGTTTACGTTTGCTGATTAAAATAAGTCACAATATTTCAACTAATTAATGTTATAATTGTAAGTACATATACTGATATATTCGCCATAGACACAAAAGGAAAGGCACACAGCATACGAACGTAATTCTCTACCAATCTTTAGGGACGGACTAGCAGTCGTCTCTGTTATCATGGCGTCTATTCTTATGACGTACTAGCACATATATACTCTGTCCGGTCGCATATTTCTTGTAGCATGGTGAACAAACATGTACTACACTGACCTCCAAAGGATAAGGTAATGACTGGTATGATGACGAACGCCTCATACCACAAAGGAGGAGATAATGCCTGGCAGGATGATATCACGACAGCGGAACAGATAGTACACTACAACCATCGACCTAACAAAGAAGGTAATTATGGAAGGATCATATAATGATAAACGAATATATACTTTACTGCACCCCCTATGAGGATCACCCCATAAAAGGAGGAGACAATGCCTGGAGTATAGTATCATGGCAACAGAACATATACTTCACTATCCCCACCCACCCCAAAAATGAGGAAGGTAGTCACTGGAAAAATGCTATCATGACAACAGAACAGATACTACATGACCCCTCCTCCAAAGGAGAATCTAATACCTGGGAACATTACTCCATCGCCTTAAAACGGAGGAGGTAATTCCTTGGCCGGTTCTATTACAACAGAGAGAATACTACACTACTCACCGTTATCAAAAGATAATACAATAATAAATGAAATAATTTTTGTTCATTCATTTAAATTGTCTAGCCATAAAAATGTTTATAGTTCTTTGGCCTTCAAGATCAAAGTGTAGTATATGTTCTCGGGAAACGGCGACATTAGACTCTTTACTATCAACGATAAAATTACGTATGTACAGGGTGGGCCAAAATAAGGGTCCTATCTTTAAATTTGAATAACTTGAATTTGAATAACTTCCACAAAATAAAAGTTAAACTCACCAAACTTTATGTGTGTGTAGACTGACCCTTTCGAGATTTTTTGAAATAAACAAAACAAATTTTAGCCGAAAAACACTTCTTAAAACTTACAAAAACTAAAGTATTGTTTTTTACACTGTTTTGAGTTTTTTAAGCAAAAATAATGTTTTCTAAATGAGGGTACGTTCCTTAGGGCTAATACGGCTCATGCTTGCTTCGGAAGGGGTCCTTTACTTATTCTAAAAAAAAATATTTAAAAAATCAATAAATAAAAAAGTTATGAATTTTTAAAAATAAGACCCTTATTTTTGCCCACCCTGTATAAGAAAATATGACAATGCAAAATTACAACTGTATATCACAGAATATTAATTTTTAGAAGCTGTTTATAAAATTACTATGCAAATTAAGAAGATCTAAATGTGCTTTCCTGTGTTTGCAGTGTAATATATATGCAGCATTACAAAATACCACGCTGTATCATAGAATAAAAGACGCACAACCTATTTTGATTTTCATATAGTAAGGGTAGCTGAAACAAAATCTCTTTCATCTATTCGTTTAGATTACCCGTTTTAATTTTTCTACTTATATTCGTCCCTTGTTGCATCACTTCTTTTCTAATTTTTTACTCTATTCCGAACCCATTCTGCATAGGTAGCGTGATAATTACTCACCCTAAAACAATATGTTCTTTCCCCAACTCGCGAGGTAACATTTTCCTACCACTAAAGACTTGACAATCAGACCAACCAAATGTGATACAAGGCAATTAAATGTTTTACACAAAACATTCGTTTATTCTTATCAAAAACTAATATTCAAAAAGTTATTTTAATAAGCATCTTAATTTCAACAAAGTATTGTTTAATTTTGAATTTTTATATTCTGACTTGTTTTTTATAGAAATGGTAAAGGAATACCCACATATAACGAGCACAATTACTCACTCATTCCTGGGCATAGAGTAACCTTCGGTTAGGTGTCGCCTTGTTTTTTTCCGGTCATCGATCATTCTGACGTTTATCTTTCTGACTCGTTTTTTGTTGAGTCACTGCTTTTATGATCGTTTACCCGAGCTTGCATTCATACTATATATTAGCGTGATAATTACTCATCCCAAAAACAAGCTGCACACTACAATAATAATATATGCCCTATCCCTAAATACTCGGGAATCAGATCAGCCTAATCTGGTACAAGGCCATAGAGTGTTTAGCACAGCCACTCGTTTATTGTTATCTAAACCTAATATTCTAGAAGTGATCCTAACAAGCATCTTAAGTTCAACTAAGAATTGTTTTAATCTGAATTTTATATGATATGTTCTTCAGAGAAAGAGAAACGGTAGGTACACAGACGACGGGAGCAATTCCCCACCCATCGCTAGGTACGGTATACATGCCCCTCATCCTGTCATTTCTTCAAGCGTCTCTCTGTCCTTCTACCTTGCCCCGTGTTCTATCACTGATCGAACCTAAACAAATTCCACATATGTAGCATCCTTATTACTCATCCAAAATTCGCTGTTCTTTCTTAAAATCAGAATGATAATAATTTTCTCTTATCCTAAACGCCTGACATTCAGATCAGCCTTACCTGGTAAAAAGCAATTAAAGGTTTTACACAAAGATTCGTTTATTGTTATCAACACCTATAATTCTAAAAGATATTATAATAAGCATCTTCCATTGTATAAACGAATCGTTCATCTTCTTGTTTTTGCTATCAGAAAGAAGGGCGACTACTTGTCTAAAACTATTTATCGTTGCAATACCGCGAGGAATAAACGTTTTGTTCCCTTTAAAACGACTTCCAGACAAGAAAAGTTTAATATGGGTTATTTTTCCCATGTGTATATCTTCCGTGTAAACCGAAATTATTCAATTCATTTACTATTTTTTTTCTTTCGTTCCTTTTTTTATCTGTAAAAAGAAAATATGAATTTTATTAACAGAAAAGTGTCAATTTCAACTTAAAATGAAATAATTCAAAACGACCCATCACGCAATGTTTGAAACGTAGGTGACACACTCACGCGCAAGAACGCCGGCAGATTATATATGAATACATAAATTAATAAATATCTGCCACATATTATTTACTAAAATGTTCTGAGAGTTGATATATTGAATTTAACAATACTATATAATAATAATCTTATTTATCTTCAAAATCACAAACACATATTGTTTTTTCTTGTTATAAAGTCTAATCTGAAAGATATGGAGTCGTTTATATGTATCAGTCCTGCTGTCTAGATTAGATTCGTATTTTGAGTATTCATTTTTTTAGTTATTTGGGAAAGGTATATATTCCGTTATCCTGATCATAAATCGGTTACATAGTACAAACTACTGTTGTAGTAATTCGTTTACAAGAAGGACTCATTTATATAGAACACTGGTTCGTTAAAAAGCGTTTTTTTCTTCTTTGTATTGGCGATGTATATAAATGTCTGAAATTATCTGTCCGTAATGTTGTATATTAGATTTGTAATAGAAGATCATTTATTAATTGCATATCGACAACCTGTTTAAGACAAAGGAACAAAATTGTTTGTAAGGATTGAGAGTTCAAAGTGTCCAATACCCTTTCCTGTATTTAAGAGCTGTTTTTCGTGTAATGAGAAATTGAGTACACATAGATTCGACAGGCTGCTTGCGCGTTTACGTGTGACAGTGTGTCTAAATAGAATAGACACGTAGGCGTATGTTTATTCTAGCATGCGTGTTTTTGTTAGTGAGAGTGTGTATGCACTAACTTTAGTGCGAGGGTGTTCGGTTAACAGTGCATACATGCTTGCGTTGTTTATTAGTCATTTAAAGTGTCTCGGTATACGTGTGCTGATTGCTGAGGGGCCCATCGCCCCAAAAGTGCTCGAGAAAAATTGTACCGCACGCACGTGTATTTTCCGTGAAAGAAATGGAGAGAAAAAAATTATGTTTAGGTTTTTAACGTACGCGTAAGATTTCGGCAGTGAATATACTCGCTTGTTTGATTCGCTGAAAAAAACCTGCTGATTAGAGATTTTGTCTAATCGAGAGTCCATACGTAATAACAATATTCGCTGGCTATGACTGTTTATAAGCCTTCGAAGAAAATAATCATTTTTTATTACACATTAGTACGTGAGTCCTGTGTCCCCATCTTTATTTTAGGTGTCAGAACTCCTCCATGATGCCCGCTCCCAGATTTACTTTTTATCCCTGACCCGCTCTAATGGTACTTAAACTGAAGGACGCTGCACATCACTAAAAACCCATACCACCATTTCTCATAGCAGCTCATACCTTAGATAGAGTGGGGGTTCTACTAACTTACCATAATTAGCATTTTATTTTATTCTTTATTTTTACTATCCCTTTTATTTTTATTTATTTTTGGGGTGATTATTTAAGGCTTAGTTTTGTTCTCCCACTCCCATCATCACACATTGTACATATTTTTTGTAAATAAAATTCATTCAAACACCTGGGGATATTTTAAGTAGCTTAAGTCCATAGAGTGAATGTGATATTGTGGTGACTGAAGCTAATTTCTAGGGCATAGACCAAGTGGACGATCCCCAACCACCACCTGCCCCCCAACCCCAATTTTGGCCTTGTGCCACATCAAGTATATTTTGTAAATATTGTTTATTTGATAAATAAATTACACATTAGTAAGTATCACAAAAAAGCTTGAAATAGTTCAAACCAACCTAAGACAATAGCAATTGTCCCGTTAGTTTGAATATGTTATTTTATTTTGCTAAAAACTAAATGATTGACTACTTGGAGATGATGGCTAAGTTGTTAACAACATAGACCGAAACTTTGAATCAAGTTCGTTCAACAGAAACACATTCATTAAGGATGTTGGCAACCTTTACATGGTCCCCCGCTGTAAGTATCTGATGTCTTTCTGGAAAGAATTCTGACTATAGAAAATATCGGGGAAACCATTGCCAACAAAAGAATCATCTGATTCATAGGAAATAAAAAAAAACTGACCACTGATACGATGACTGAAAAACACACACTCTACACTTGCAACGTTGCATTATATTATTATACTAAAGCTGAATTAATAAATGTTTGCTCTCCTGTTTATTTTAAATATAGTTTATTCACACAAAATACAGTATTCCTTGGTAATAGGATTGAGTTTTATTAACATTATCATTCAAACTGTTTTACTAAGTCTTAATATGCAATTCATGAACAAAAAAGACACATAGTTTACTCCTTTGCTGTTCATTATTCTCATGCCCGCCTAAAATATTGGTTGACCACTCCCCTGCTCTTTTAGTATACCTTCTATATAACTGTTGCCGCCGTTTCTCTCTCTGTTTATTAATGACTAAATGTAAAAAGATGACTATAATACAAAATTGAAATCGTCCATTATAAACAATGTAAAATAACACCACAGTTATTAATACTATTTAACCCATAGCTGGAGAAGAGCATTATATAGAGTTTTAATTTTTTTTTAAATTTTAGTGACTTTGCAGGCTTAATTTTTTCAGACAAACAAACTTTACCATAGATAATTGTGTGATACTACTGCTAAGTCCTTTATAGTGTATATATATTTGTGTGTGAATGTATATATATATAAATATACATATGTGTGTATATATATACATAAATATAGATATATATGCATCTGTATATATATATATACATAAATATATATATGTGGATGTATATATATATATTTATATATGTATATATACATACATAAATATAAATATATATATATATATGTATATATATATACATATATATATATATATATATATATATATATATGTATATATATATACATATATATATATATATATATATATATTTATTTATTCTGGTACAGAAAAATTAGTACAACATTCGTACCGTCGGTTTCAAGCACGGAAGGTCTTACCCATCCGGCTCTCTTCAGCTTCTGTTGTCATCTGTTTTGGAAATGTGAGGTCACATGACACTCTTGTTGGGACGCGTTATTTGCTCAGTGTGTTGTGTGTGTTTGTTTAAATTTGAATTTAGTGTAATAAGACCGTTGAGATTTAAAACACGAGGGAATTCAAAGAAGTTTATATATATATATATGTGTGTATGTGTTATATCATGACCGGACCCTATATGCCTAAAAGCGAGTAGGTCCACTAGTTTTGATTGTGAGAGGGGTGAACTTTGTCCGAGTTAAGTGCAGGTTCAAGGGACATCCATTTTGGGACAAAAATGTCCTCAGATGAGTAATCCCAAGAAGTCATAACAACTGGTGAAACCTGGCCAACTTCATAAGCTTAAGTTCAATAAAGGTCAGATCAGCTTTGGTGATGATCTGTATTACAGGACAAATGACTATGACGTCACTCCTTCTTTCGTGAGAAACTAAGGGTTTTAAAAGGAGTTACGAGTTTGACAGCGAGCTGGACAGTCGACCCTCTCTGGGTCCTGACATGAAAGAGAAGTGCTCTGGATATGAGAGCGTGGAATCGAAAATGTAGACGTGCATCGTAATGGCTGGATCTCTTGGAGATCCAGCAGAAATCCCCGTCGCATTTCACAGCGAGAAGAATGAATGAATTGAAAGAATAAATGGAAAAACCTTCCTCAACGCAGAATAAAAGACTTGAATCTCTCTGAGTAAAAATTGTTTCCGCGTTTTTCTTCTGCCTGTCCATAAAGTTTTATCCACAGACTAAACATCACAAACACCGATCACGGCCAGAGAGACACAACGAAACCGACGGCACCAACGGCGATCACAACTAGGCGACGAAAGAAAATGTAAGGTAACTTTTTGGGGCATAACATTTTGGGGTCCTAATTTGTAAAACTGAAAGAACTGAAAAGCAGGAAGGAAAAGTGCACCATGCTTTATTTGATATGCTTAACGAACAATGTTTAAAGTGGTTAATGTTTAAAGTGTTTAAATAAGATACAATGTTTAATAAACTGTGTTTAATGAGAATAAAATTTAAAAGAACTATGTTTAAAAAGAAATGGACCGACAGTTTAAAGGTCTAAACGTGCCATAAAAGTGTTTAAATGAAATACAATATTTAATGAACTGTGTTTAATGAGGAAATAATTTAAGAAATTGTGTTTAACGAGAAGTATTGAAAATGGACCGACAGTTTAAAAGCTTAAAAGTGCCATAAAAGTGCTCCTTAAGGAAATATATTAAAAGTACCTTAAAATTGAGTGTTACAAAGCTTCTAAACTTTCGTGTTGCTTTCGTGTTTTTGTTGCATAACCCCTTAATAATTCATATCTTCGTTTTTTCTCGGTTTGCTCTGTCGTATACATAATACATAAATATATAAATATATATATAATCTATATATACATACATAAATATATATTAAAAGTTTTTAAAAAGGTTTAAGGCAATGCGAAGATCCGGGTTGCTGGAAGCTGTGAAGAACAAAAACAGAACAAAACCGAAATAAGTCGGATATAGATCGAAAGGTTTGTTTATTTTTCTAGACAGCAAGGGTGTTAGTTTGTAATGTCCGGATTATCAAGAATCAATTTGATATTTCGAGAGATTTTTTTTTTTTTTTTTTCTTCCTCTCCTTGTCAAAAATAAATAAAAGAAAAATCCCGGGTACCGAGAAAATGCCAGGAGCGCTGGGGGGTTAAACCGGAAGTGTTCAGAGTAAAGTATTCAGAGGAAAATTAAATAGATTCTTTTAATTTTTTTTTTTTTTTTTAATATATATATATATATATATATATATATATACACCCAAATATATATGTAATTGTCTGTTGTTTCTATTTATTTAATTTTTATTTATATATTTACTATTATTGTTATTTGTTTTGTTTTCTTTGTATTTTTTTTTTGTTTTTGTTTTTTTTTTTTTCGTATATAAAACGTAGATATTACTTATAGTATATATGTTTGTCAACAGGCTGATTCCGGCATTAGATTTTAAATGTGTAGTAGATAGCTAATTATTTGTTGTCGGTGCAGTATATTAAAATTTGGTTATGTCTGGTTAAGTTTAATCCTTATTTATTGGTTTTAATTTATCTCTTAAATGCCTATTGTTTTACGTATGGAAAGCTTGCTGGTTAAGGGGAGACAAATCTCTTATTTTTGGTATTAATTTATAAAGGGTTTATTCTGTTAATTGGCTTTGTATGTTGAATTTATTTAACTAAAGTAATGGTCAATTCTTAGTATAACGGATATGATTTGTGCAAATAGTGTTTATTATGGGGGGGTATTATCTGGGGATGGGTTCGGGGGGGTAGGTTATATGATGAAGGTAGAATTTAATTCATGTCTTTGATTCAAAAATGGGCTAAGTTTGGAAATGAGAATAGCTTCCATCAGTCTTAGGTCGCCTAGGTTCCTGGTCGAGGCTAAAATGGAAACTTTTATGTCTTGTTGTGTGGTATTGCATGAGGAAGTATGTTTGAAGAAGGAAGATATATTTGTATTCATGTGTTCTTTTATACGTTGGTGTAATTGTCTTGTAGTATATCCAATATAGGAGTGGTTACAAATAGTGCATGATATATTGTATACACAGTTAGTGCGGTGGCATAGTCCAGTGGTAGGAATGGGACAATTGGCTAGGGAGCATGGTTCTTGGGTGCGTGTAGTGCGTTTTTTGGAAAGGTGTTGGCGTAAGGTGGTGCCGGTGTGGGTGAGTTGAATGTCTAACGCCAACACCTTTCCAAAAAACGCACTACACGCACCCAAGAACCATGCTCCCTAGCCAATTGTCCCATTCCTACCACTGGACTATGCCACCGCACTAACTGTGTATACAATATATCATGCACTATTTGTAACCACTCCTATATTGGATATACTACAAGACAATTACACCAACGTATAAAAGAACACATGAATACAAATATATCTTCCTTCTTCAAACATACTTCCTCATGCAATACCACACAACAAGACATAAAAGTTTCCATTTTAGCCTCGACCAGGAACCTAGGCGACCTAAGACTGATGGAAGCTATTCTCATTTCCAAACTTAGCCCATTTTTGAATCAAAGACATGAATTAAATTCTACCTTCATCATATAACCTACCCCCCCGAACCCATCCCCAGATAATACCCCCCCCCATAATAAACACTATTTGCACAAATCATATCCGTTATACTAAGAATTGACCATTACTTTAGTTAAATAAATTCAACATACAAAGCCAATTAACAGAATAAACCCTTTATAAATTAATACCAAAAATAAGAGATTTGTCTCCCCTTAACCAGCAAGCTTTCCATACGTAAAACAATAGGCATTTAAGAGATAAATTAAAACCAATAAATAAGGATTAAACTTAACCAGACATAACCAAATTTTAATATACTGCACCGACAACAAATAATTAGCTATCTACTACACATTTAAAATCTAATGCCGGAATCAGCCTGTTGACAAACATATATACTATAAGTAATATCTACGTTTTATATACGAAAAAAAAAAAAAAAAAAAAAAAAAAAAATACAAAGAAAACAAAACAAATAACAATAATAGTAAATATATAAATAAAAATTAAATAAATAGAAACAACAGACAATTACATATATATTTGGGTGTATATATATATATATATATATATATATATTAAAAAAAAAAAAAAAAATTAAAAGAATCTATTTAATTTTCCTCTGAATACTTTACTCTGAACACTTCCGGTTAAACCCCCCAGCGCTCCTGGCATTTTCTCGGTACCCGGGATTTTTCTTTTATTTATTTTTGACAAGGAGAGGAAGAAAAAAAAAAAAAAAATCTCTCGAAATATCAAATTGATTCTTGATAATCCGGACATTACAAACTAACACCCTTGCTGTCTAGAAAAATAAACAAACCTTTCGATCTATATCCGACTTATTTCGGTTTTGTTCTGTTTTTGTTCTTCACAGCTTCCAGCAACCCGGATCTTCGCATTGCCTTAAACCTTTTTAAAAACTTTTATTATTACTCCCAGCAATGCTTACAGCAAACTACCAATTTCTATTAATAAATATATATATATATATAATGTATATATACATACATAAATATATATATATATAATGTATATATAAATACATAAATATATATATATATAATGTATATATACATACATAAATATATATATATATATAATGTATATATAAATACATAAATATATATATATATATAATGTATATATACATACATAAATATATATATATATAATGTATATACATACATAAATATATATATAATGTATATACATACATACATATATATATATAATGTATATACATACATACATAAATGTATATATATAATGTATATACATACATACATACATAAATATATATATATAATGTATATACATACATAAATATATATACCTAATGTATATACATACATAAATATATATACCTAATGTATATACATACATACATAAATATATATATATATAATGTAAATACATACATACATACATAAATATATATATATAATGTATATACATACATACATACATAAATATATATATATATAATGTATATACATACATACATAAATATATATATATAATGTATATACATACATAAATATATATACCTAATGTATATACATACATACATAAATATATATATATATATATAATGTATATACATACATACATACATACATAAATATATATATATATATATAATGTATATACATACATACATAAATATATATATATATAATGTATATATACACATATATAATGTATATATATATATATATATATATATATATATATATATATATATATATATATATGTATAACTGATTATTAGTACTGATTATCACTTGGCAATTCATCCGTTGTGCAATTAGTAAATACTTCTACTCGGTCATGGTTGACATAACGAGATCAGTCAACGTCCATAGATTAAATAAAAGTTTCGAAATTTCGTACAGATTCACTAGTTCGACAAATATTCTCTAGTTGGGTAAGAAGAAGCTGAAAAAAAGTGGCAGGTTACATCGGCTGAAACGTTGAAATAATAACATTCAAGTCCGAATCATACAAAAAATTAAGATTTATTCTTGGTAAATGTACGATTTTCAATGTTTTCGTCATTGCTAAAAGATTGCACATCATGTAATACAAATATTTGATAAATAGTCAGTGAATAAGTAAAAATAAGTCTACAGATATTTTTATTCAATTATTTACGCTTATTTAATAACGGTTAAATAAATCTATAATTTCAGTCCTCTGAGGTCATCCTCCCAGGCAATACATTTTTCGGAACAGACAGGTTCATTACTTTTGGCGTGATGCGCCCCCCCCCCTCGCCAGGGAGTGCCGAAAGGACGTAAGTAATTAATTTTAGAGATAAGTTTACCGCCCATGAATGCCCTAGTAGCGTTCAGTTCTGGCGACAGGCAATATTAAGCCAGATCATGTGTCACATTCCACCATCGTTGAGAAGCATGTGAATACTTACTTAGTATGATATTATAAAAGAACCCAACCATTAAATTGGTAAATAATCGTCCTGCCAAGTGAAAGGCGAGATTCTTCCATTCGATATATTTCACCTTGAACACAGTCCTCTCGCAGCACTAGAAAAAATAACATATTTTCAAACCAGTGTCAGTCGAGACTTGAAGAGTTCTTGGTCAGGAAATAATTGAATTTCTGCGTAATCTTGGTCGGCGGCTGCTATTTTGGGAAAGAGGAGATAGGGAATGAAGACGATTTTTTTAGATAATTTCTCTCGCTATTGTCTGGGAAACGCTAGCACCACTATTGCTGTCGGATAGCCAAGGAAGACACATATAATAAGAAAAGTAATGTGTGGTCTTATTGTGATCATATGTATTTGAATGTTGTTAACAAATATTAATTAAAATTTTGATTAGATTTAGTTGAAAACAACCGAGTGCACGTTCAGATATGGGGAAAAGAGTTCAATTTCTGCTATTTTGTAGAGTCATTTTCTAATTCTTTGAAGGGTGTACAAGAGGTTTCATATCGATACCAGACATTGTTTTATGCAAATATGTAGTAATCCGATGTTAACTTTTAATGCATTTTCAGAAACTACCAACCTAAGCATTTGGGATATTAGCAATATAATATCAATTTTGGAACAATGGTGACATTTTAGCACCGTGGAATAAAATTTGAGTGTTATCCATAGCCAACGAAGGGGGTTCATACCTCTACCACTGGAATTCGTCATAAGTATGGCACAAAACTACGCCCAGTGGTATTACAATTTGGGAGCTGTGTAGAATTCAGAGTTGTACCTCAGTTTCCACTGCTGCAAAGTGCCATCTATGATTTAAAGAGAATGTATCAACTACAGACCATTATTAACAAAATATACGCCTACAAAACAATACTATTGTAGATACCACACGTATACAAAAGCTGTGTCCGATATTATTCAACTACGGTTGACATGCCGTAAAGCTAAAAAAAACAAAAACACCACCACCACACAATGGTATTATAGGGTAAAGGAATGTAATGTATCCAACTGGGTGTGAACTGTATATTTTATTACATTTTCCGCGTTGATATGTATTATATTTTCCACTGCGAAAAATAAACAACACCCAAAATGGCTTTGTTAATGTGTTTACGGTGCATGGAACCTTGGTGGATTATCTAATTTCAATTTTTATTTTATATCAACACCTATTACTCCATTCAAAGACGTACTTTCGCGAAATGATTGGAGGTCGGTTTATAATTGCCTCATAATTAAGGACTAATTCTGTTTAACCCGAAAGCAAATGTTACCAATCTTATTATTTCTCAATAACCCTGTTATGTTCCGTGTGGAATAACAATATCAACATTACCCAGGTTAGTTCCATCGTGTTTTCCTTGTCAAATATGGCGTACAAGATAACCACAAATTCTATTAGAATTCTCATTACTCCTAAACAAATTGTTTCTGCTGAGGGTTTCCAACAGTATTTAATAGTATTAAATGTGATCGATACTATATCAATTGCCCATCACAATTCAACAACTGGTAAGTTAGTATTTTCAAGATGGCGTTCAAAATATCTGTGTTGTAGCATTATAAGGTCGAAAACTAACAAGAACAGAAGGCAATTAACAAGTGATGGATTGACAGAGGGTGCTTTCTCACTACTATTGATTGATCATAACGACTCTATTCATAGAGTCAGGAAAAAGGTCCATAAAATTACGGAATAAGATAGATCACCATAACACCCGGAAATATTTAAAATAAAACACTAAAACCTGTTTATGAATAGAGACTTTTAGTGTTTTTGTACTTAATATAGTACCCCTTGATTATTTTGATAGACGACTTTTTCAAATATGACTCTCACTACATATTTCAAAATAAAACGCCTACGTATGATGGAGAATATTAAGCATTCTTTGATATACTTCATTCATGCGTTGACATTTTTATATGCTTCGTTTTTTCGAATCGGCTACTAACACTGAAAGGTTTCTAACCTTCCGGTCCAAAAATATTTGTAATATCTCCGAAAAACTTCAACACGGCACCTCGCACAAGCGCTGGTCAAACACTGCCACGGCATCACATTCTTTATGTGGTAGTTTTAATCATTTAAAAACAGTTAGAAAACTTACTTATTTTCAGAGTAATTGTCATGTATAGTGAACAATAACGTTTCCAAAGTTTCCACAGTGCGCTTTTGCAATACGGTAGCCGTAGACTTGAAATACATTACAAAACACTTGAGTTAAATGAGATCCTGATACATTAACCGTTTTTGAATTTTTCTAAGATGATTATGATGTATTTTTATCAAGACTTATACACAATGTACCCATTACAAGTTATAATAGTTATTTTAGTGGTAGTAGTTGTAATAGTGGTGTGAGTAGTACAAGTTTTTAAATATATTTAGCTGTCCCAAAACCTTGAAACTCATATTTTTATTCAAATGTTTTACTTTCTTTAATTTGATTTTTAAACTTATAAATAAAATAAAATAACGTAAAATGTCTTTATTAATGTTTGAGGATGATCGTACGTTATTACTGTAAAATATCATGATATAAAATTTATACAACAATCAGATTTCTCATGAAATTTCACCCGACAAAAAGTTTCGCGTAATTTTGGTTTAATAGTATATCCAGAACGAGACACCATAATCTTTATTATATATTAGCTGTTGTCCGGTATTGTTTTTTATTTGCAATGTTTTAGCTTCTCTTTTAAATATGCCGTTTCCTTTTGCAAAATAAGTTTTCAAAACAAAGAGATATATCTATATTGGCGAATGCGCAATTACGTCCCTGTTTAAGATAGCATCGATCTGAAAAGACTTTCCGAACCACTTCAACGTTATTCGTCTTAACAACGTGCTCCAACGTTTTATCAAAATAATCTGTGTAACACATTTTGATTTAGTAGGAAAAAAAACTACACATGACAAGACTTCGGGAAACTGACCGGCTGTACGTTATTATATAGATTTTATCGTATTTATCTGAGCACAATATCGATTGTAGAATTTATGTTGGCATTTTACTCAGCGTTTGTTGGGTGAGATACATACATTTCCTGAAGGTATTAATGGGTCTTTTTAAAAGGGTCAAATCTGACTACTGAAGAAATAATGAGTTTTCTCCGTTTAAAAACATAGATGCGTGTTCGCTCATTTCAATATATCAATACCAATATGTGTGTCTCCTTATTGAAAGAAAGGTTAGAGAATCTACATCAAATACTACAAATGTATTAATATGTATAATTCCTCGTGGAAGACGGTGGAAGGTGTTCCGAATCTCTTAATCTAAGATGTGTTGGCAGTACCTTTTTTAAAACTTTGAATACATCCAATGTTTATGAAATTGTAATCATATAATATTTTCTGTGTAGAACAATGGGAGTAATCTGGAATCACAGAGTACAATCTTAGGGGAACTATGGGGGACCTTAAAACGTTAAATATATCCTATTTTGATGAAGTTTTAATTATGTGTATACAATTCTCTAGTGAAGATAATTGAACATGCTGTTTAATTTCTACGTGCTTTCTGTGCGTGTCGCTTACCTAAGTCAGCTTACGATGCAGAACCTTCTTGAAACTCAACTATCTACATCCGATTTTCAGGAAATGTAAAGCATATGTATACGACACAAATTCAGAGAGTTGTCTAACATTTGATTTTTTTCTTACTGTATTAGGCGCCAAAACGGGAGAGGGGTGCAATAAAAAAGAAAGTGGCAGAGGACAAAGTAGTTTTCTTCCATTCACTTATTACTTAATATGGATACCCCTTCCTTCATTCATTCGAGTAATACTGCTTGTTGCTCCATATATAACAATGCAAGTTATTTGACTTAATTTGATAAGCATTTCAGCAATAATTAAAAAGGACAAGCCATGCCATGTCATTCCACTCTATCGCAAATGTTTGTTTGGTTAATGAATTAAATTATTGGTGTAATCAACCACATTATTCTACCCCGGGGCAGCCAATTAAAACTTGAGCGCTCATGTTTCTGTACCGAAACTGATTATTATAAATTTCCTAATAGTAAAAAAAGAAAAAAACAACATTTTTTTACATTAAACAGTGACATTTATGAACAATTAATAAGAATAGCGTTTGATTAAGAAAACGAACGCTCGACCTTGAATAAAAAAGACGACAAGCAACTGTCACTTTTATGCAGCGAGCAGAGATCAACTGTGTCACTTTCCCTGATTAGAAAACTGAAATAAACGAAAAAAACACACACACTCTAAACGAAAAAAGGGAATGGAGAAAAAAACAGGAGAAAGTGAAGAAGTGTAAAATTGTCATTTCTTTAAAATATCTGTTTGCGTCGCCTGCCAACATCACTTGAAACACGGATTTAAAATGCTTAAAAGATTTTGAACGACGCCATTTTCCATTTTATCTTATAATCTCTTTTCGTTTTCAATATGTTTTTTTTTTGCCTTGCCTGTTAGTATTAGTATTACATTTTAGGAAAAAATAGAAATTCGGTCGAAGAAAAAAAGTAAGGAATTTTAATGGAAACTTGTTTCAAAAAGTCAAAGTCAATTTTATGAATGCCAACTTGTTAGATTAGTGAGGTGGCTGAGAGATACCAGCATCTTTGGGTGACTAGTTCACGTGTTACGAGTAGTATTTATAGAGAGAGATGGGATGTTTGAAATAGTTAAAGATAAGGCAGCCCCGTGCTTGGATAAGTTTCTAGCACTGATTCTCATTCCGGACGTGAAATAGAAGTCTTACATCAAATCAACTGCAAAGGTCCTTTGAAAGATGGTTGCCCCATTCCACTGCTTCAAACACTAATTGCCCCCTAATGTCATTCAATAAGTGTATAACAGTCAGATCCGCAAAGAAATAAAGAACTGTACTACATATGAAAAAAGTGCCATTCATAGATTTCTGTCTTCATTTGACAGTAACCATCACCTTCATAGTCTAGTGGAGATAGTTTCTTCTTTTCCCTACAGCTGAGTACTCACAAAACAGTCGTTGCTAGTATTACGCTACTCTATCGTTATTTCCATGGTAAGTGATCGACAGTGCTCCAATCTCTGATATCCCCTGTAAAACATTCACAGCAAGAACTCAATTTCGTACGGCCACTTAAAAGACCTTTCATTTTTCATCTTTTCAGGAACCTCTCACATTTCGAACATTGATGCATGTCTACTTCCTTGTAGGCTACAACATGGCCACATTCAAGTTTAATTTTAACACCTATGAGTCGGACTGTCCTATTAAGCGATAGGATGTAGTTATTTTCGTCTATATTTTTCAATCCTTTCATAGTATTGTTCAGCATCCACCTGACAATCTTATTAAGCCTTATCCTCGAATGGCTTTTGTCCTTTGCTAAGTGGGGAATCATTAGTATAAATAGTAGTTAAGTTGGTGTTCAACTGTGATGTCTTACAAAACTCACATACCGGTTTCCGATATCATGCCTAACAAATAGCCAAATGTTACGTAGCGAGATTCGAAACCCTGATCCCAGTGGTGGGCGTTAAGGCATTTACCGGCTGAGATAGATACACATTGTGCCAGATGTATCTTCTTTAGTAAATCGCTAACACATGCACGGAAACACTTTCTTCTCTATCTATTGAATATTTGAGAGATTTAAAAACTGATGTCAGGCAACGAACAAAGGTGTACTTTAGTTAGTGTTCACTGCAAAGAACATGTTTTGATTAATAATAAAATATTCCTACAGACAACTTTTTTCATTTTTTGTGTCGTTGTGCAACGCCCATTACCAATATTCCTATAAATGTACGACTGACATTTCAGCTTTCCTTTTTATTCCCACACGAGACATCCTCTATTTTGTCACGCATCAGAATGTGGAACGTGTTAACCGACAAAGTATTCCCTAGTAATTTGCATTTCTTTTTTTGAAGGTGATGAAGACGAAGAGTACATCAACATTTGTCTACATTATACTTGCTGGAATAAAAGAAAGATTTTATTCGTATCTATGTCAGTTGGTTATTGTAATATATATATATATATATATATATATATATATATATATATATATATATATATATATATGTATATATATGTATATATATACATGTATGTATATATATATGTATATATGTATATATATATATATGTATATATATATATATATATGTATATATATATATGTATGTATATATATATATGTATATATATATATGTATGTATATATATATATGTATATATATATGTATATATATATATATATATATATATATGTATGTATATATATATGTATATATATATATATATATATGTATATATATATGTATATATATATATATGTATATATATATGTATATATATATATGTATATATATATGTATATATATATATATATATGTATATATATGTATATGTATATATATATGTATATATATATATGTATATATATATGTATATATATATATATATATATGTATATATATATGTATATGTATATATATATGTATATATATATGTATATATATATATATATATGTATATATATATATGTATATATATATATATATATATATATATATGTATATATATATATATATATATATATATATATATATATATATATATATATATATTGGAAAGTATTGTTAATGACTCACCCCTTTTAGTCAAGCTCTTTCAGAAGAATGTTGAACATACCGGCATAGATTAAAATGATTTTCAAGGCCCGTTCCAGATTTTTGAACAGTGCTTAATTTGATACTCACAGTCATTTAATTTTAGGGGAAACAATTAATGTATCATATACATTTATATATTTTACGGTCTCCAATATATATATATATACTATTAGATTATATATTACGTATGCATTTTCAATATTTACGTTAACAGTGCTCAGTACTGAGTAGAGCTTATTACTAGCATGAAGATGTTATCATGGCAAGTATGTTTCATTTAATGAACTGACTCCTTCATACTAATATATATATATATATATATATATATATATATATATATATATATATATATGTTAGGTACGTGCAAAAATGGCCGTCGCTTGTACTGAATATAGTTCTTTAAAGTGTATATTCTTATTTTTTCTAAGTAGTTTTCGGTTAACTTTTGATTGTGTTTGAACGATAAAAGCATTACTTTGATATCTAAAAGGGAAACATGTATATTTACGTGTGAAAAAAAAAATAGAATGGAAAATGTTATCAAAATAGCGAAAAATCCGTTAAAACAGAAGATTCAATGAAATATGTTTAAAAAATCGCTGGAAATGTAAATATCAGTTTTCTGGAACTCTTTCAAAAATAATTATTAAATTAAAGTCTTAAGAAAGTGAATTAAAAAAGAATGTACCTCTTTTTTTCTTAAAAATTGCTTAATTATCCCCAAAAAGTGTAAGTTAGCTAAAACATGTTCGGAGCCCGTGTTGTAAATGTAAACAGAAAATAAGGCTACAAAATCTCAAAGTATGGAAGGCTCAAATTGCATTTATAGTTATTTTTTAAAATTTACGTTACGAACTGCGTCAATTTTATTGATTCATTTTACATGATGCTTGATTTAAATCTTGAACAATTAAATTACTCGATTTATTCCTTAAGAATTAATGTCATTTTAAATTACATTAATTCTTAAAGAATAAATAACTAATTTATTACGACACATGTAAGAATTTCTTACATGTTCACCGAATTTTAGTCATAAATGTTCAACAGTCTTTGTTTTACCGTCGTTAAATTATATACGAAAACACTTTTGTGATTATCTCGTAATTAGGACGTGCGCTCATGTATGCGCCTCACCCTTACCAAATATCACCCCCAATTATTTAATCCATGAATTATCTCAAAGATAATCTTTAGCAAAACAATCCCCATACTATCCATCCAAAATACTATCGCAATCAAATCTAGAGAAAAGTGTATCAGAGTTATTGACAATTGTGTACGTGTATGTATCATTGAATAATGATAAAACTATGATTATTAGATATTTGTGATCAAAATTTGGTAGACATATCATGCATAGAGTTAGATTTATTTGTACCAAGTATGAGGAAAGTATTGTATTAACGATGTTATTGGGGACAATCCTGTTGGGTAACTCTGTATATATCTTGATCATTAAATTATTAAGACGATACAAAATAGTACAAAATGTTCTGTTTGCTGAATTCATTTTATTATTATTTAAACCTTGACTAAATAACTTTTAAATGACAACAAATGCGTCAATGGAGAGAATTTAGAAAACAGGTAACTGATCGATAAATCTGGTAACTACTTTTATCGTTTGTTGTGTTTTTTAAACTGTGAAGCATTTCACGTTCACTTGATTTTTACTTGTATGCAATCAGACACTTCTTGTTCTCTTTTAGTCTTTAGTTTTTCGGATCTATGATTCGATTAACAGACTGTGCAGGCTTCCGACATCGGAACTAAACGTAAAGATTGCCTCATTTCACCGTCTGGAATCCATGACATGTCATTTAACAAGTAACAGATGAGAAAGGAAACAAAAAAGCTACTCTCTCCTCCAAAAAAACAACAGAGAAACAAAAATAAAACGACAATTGTATTATCAGAGCCAGCACTTTAAGCTAGAAACTGCGAATATAATCCTCTTCTCCCATTAACCTTCTGCATTCAAATCTGTGCATGTGACACAGCAAGTTATCATGTTGACTCTTACAAACATCACTGGCTGTAACCTAATATTTTACAATGGACGGAGTCAAATATATTTCAAGCATTTATCAACGGTACTTATTAAATCTGTATGACCTTTCCCCGTCTCCTCTTCCCCGTTCTCCTCCTCCTCCTCTTCTTCCGCATAATCCTCTTCCTCCGTCTCTTTTTACTTCTCACTTTGCACATTCGCTTTTTATCTCTTTACTTATTAACGTCCAGCGTTTTATTCAGAACAGTTGGGAGCAAATCTTCGCACATTCTGATTCTAATGTTTGATTCATTAAGGTGCTCGATCATTTTCTCTGAAAAAGAAGGGTGTACTTTGTTACTGGTCGCCCGAGACAAACATACTTGTTAAAGACGACGGGTTCGTGCTAGTTTATTTTTGTGTCCTTCTAAAATGCCCCCTAGAAAGAGCTGGAGTTCCCCAAGCGCTTAACTGAACTCCTGTCTACCTTGCTGCAAGTTGAAAGCAAGTATCCTTTCTATATGTCTTAACCTCACCTTCATCATTTATACATCGCTCTTATTGATACAATTGTGGCCAGGTATACACTAATATTGTAGGAGAATATACGAAACCCTATTTCAGACCCAGCTAGTGTTTAATAGCAACATGTTTGTAATTAATTGTATACAATGGATCGTTTAGAATATATTATATTTTCGCATTTAAAAATAACCTAATAGTGTTGATATGCGATGCAAAACAATTGACAGATAGTTATTTTAAATAATATTAAAAGATTTGGTTCCAAACATACACGCACGAAATCTATATTATAGTAAGATTATTTTTTATTGATTGTGCATCATATTTTCTATTCACTATCACGTTAAAATCAAGGCAAGCCCAATCACTTTAGTCAAGCAATGTTGAGCCTGGTAAATAAATGTATAAGGAACCATTTCGAGAAAGAAACGTTTCGGATATTATTCAGTGGGATTGAATGTGAATTTACTTTTTCCAAGATACCCAGGGATATTATTAATATTACATCCCCTCTCTATGGCAGACATAATAAGATAGACTAAGCAACTAGTCAAGCAGAAAAAATCACAAATACCCAGCTCTTCTTCCGCTTACCCCTGCAGTGAAAAGGTCGTCTTGAAATTATCCACCGGAAACAAGTATTAAGATGCTATCTATGTCTTTACTCATAGAGTAATGGCAGTTGGTCAATTAGTCAGTCATAGATAACCCGTGCTTAAAACAATCAACTACAAACTGCTCTTTTACAAATTAATATCATTGACATTTCATTGCATAGTTTTACATTTGCAGGCGAGTTTAGCTACATGTGACGTCATTGACAGGAAGTCAGCAGTGACACATAGCTTAAATTCCAATCTTTAACTTCTCATAGAATGTTCAGCTTTAAAACAACACTACATATTATTACAATAACAAATGTTGCACATATCTCTCAAGTCATATTTCTCAGTTTAGATTTTCATATACGAAAGCTTGAATACGAATTGGTTTGGAGTATATCTGGAGGAACAATCTAAAACTAATTCAGTTTTTTTTCTTAAACGCATTAACATGGCATTAACCTTGTAAACATAAATTATTGTATGATCCCACAGTCTCCACACAGCTATGGGCAAAAACAATTGTGTTTAGTTTATCATATGAAATATATATATATATATATATATATATATATATATATATATATATATATATATATTAGGCTGATGATTTGACTCAGCATTTGATCTTCCGCGACTGCATGCATTAGGCTAACACCGAACACCGCCATGAAACTACGAATATATGCGTATTCTCATGCGCATTAAACATGAAATAAATTATTTTATGTAAATAACTGACGATTAAAATTAAGATTAAGTAACAATATTTTAATATACATGTAATATAGAGAATTAAATACTTGATATAAGTAAATTAATTCTTACCAACATTCTTACGTAGACTAATAATGTTACTTCCGAATTGGCCATTGTTCGATTGATGGCGAAGAAAATAGCTGAAACTTATTATTTTCTTATTTCTGAATTAGTAGAATTTACGCAGGAAATACAATTATATAAACATATAAATCGTTAGTAAAATGTGTAGTCCTTACTATCCAACTATATTTTGTAGAAATGAATTTCAGTCTATGTCTGAATTATCCAGTTTCATTAATGAATATCTAACAACTTTTGTCTTAATCGCCGTCTAATGATATGCGAGGCGCTTTGGTGATCGTTTCAATCGAAGGAGATGTAATTCTGAGTGAACTTAATACTCACCGAACTGTAACCACCATATTTTTTATCTGTATAGTTATCTCAAGCATATTGTCTATCAAAATAATTCCTAGACTATTCCCGAAATTCAGAGAGCCATAGTAGCCGAAATGAAGAGAGTTCCCGGAGAGAAGTGTGTCAGAGAAAAGTTTGCAGGTCGTATCGAGTTGTCCTTATCATTGAACGATGATAAAACAGATGATGTTGGACTT
This sequence comes from Sepiola atlantica, assembly GCA_963556195.1. Classification (NCBI taxonomy): domain Eukaryota; kingdom Metazoa; phylum Mollusca; class Cephalopoda; order Sepiida; family Sepiolidae; genus Sepiola; species Sepiola atlantica. The sequence continues at coordinate 242,376,771 of OY744515.1, read as the reverse complement.
TCATGACTGACACTTTTCTGACAGGACAGACACGAGATTAAATTTATTTTACCAAATATGGTTGAATTGCAAAAAGGATTCCGTGGGTGGAATTCTTTTGAGGGGCAAACTCTATTACATTATATAGTCAGTTTGGTGATAAAAAACGGTTTCTACTATGTCACATATTAAATCAATATATATATATATATATTCATTTTCGACTGAGTTAGTCTTGATATATTTGCCCCCGACCCTCGAAATGCAACAACTTGCAACATTGATTAGTTTAATATTTCCATAATTGCTATTAACAGTGTGATGTATGAAAAGGCATTTATTTTCTGCAACCCGGTCCTACCCGCCTTTGCTCGCGTTGATATGGCAACTTTGGAGTACCTGGTCCTCTTAAAGGCTATTCCTTGTCGGAATGAGGTACACTTCATCCTTCCAAGCAATAGCCCATCTTTTGGAAGAATCTTGGTTTATTGACGATCGCAGGAGGCACTACTACCGGGAATGTCATTGTCGGTCTCTTTATGTCCCTGACAGTGCCCCCAAGAGGGAAGGGTCTTCCTCATAATTCCAACTATGTGCTGAATCTTGTTGCCATGGAAGCATGTCAATAAGTGCGTACGTAATAAAATAAATGCTATATCATAGATTTGCGAGCAGGAATCCTAAACACTGCACAGTTAATTAGAAATAATGTGTTTTAATTTTTTCAACTAAATTTAAAAAGCCAATCTATTCTTTAAATGCATTTGAATCGGTAAATAAATAAAAAAATATATTTGATATTATCGCTTTTTATCTGCGTCTATATTTATAGTGCTGTCAAATAATATGTATCATCTCCTCCTCTCTCTCCCTCTTTTTGTAAACTTGTATAACACGTTCTTTTTTATTTTTATCATATATAAACTCGGTGCTATATCAACGTGAATTAATCTCTCTTACCTCCCACCCGTTTTAACTCATTTTCCCACCCCCTTTTCTCTATACGAATGTATGCCTGTTGTTGGGTGCAATTTATCGCTACTCATGTCCCTATAGTTACTATGGAAACGAATTATATGAACGTAACGTTGGAGCGAATGAATGGACAACACAGGCGTATTAATGTATAGACATTTTGTAAGGAAAAAAACATCGGCTATAAGATAGCAAGGATTGCAAAACGCC
>OY744515.1:242355607-242370607 GCA_963556195.1 Sepiola atlantica | reverse complement strand
GGTGACCTGATACATTTTCAAATCATAACTTTCACATGCTCTTTTCATAGTCACGAGTCCTTATCGTCCATGGATTCTGTTACATTTATTGCCTTATCATGAAATAGATACAGCACGCGTGTTCATAGATTATGAAAAGCATTATGTTATACTTTTTAGAATTAATTAAAAATAACTTTTATTCGCCCCCCCCCCTTCTCCAAAAAAGCAATATTGCCACTGAGAAGTAAGGGTTTACTGTTAATCAGGAGGGGGAAATTTCAATGGCGGCATCCTATGTAGTGAATTTTGCTGCGAGATGCTTGGGAACCGTACATTTAAATTTCTGCACGTTGGTATCGAGAAAACAGGGGACAGAGAAATAATTTCAGAGGCAATCAGTTCGAAGTAAGAAGCTATTTGAGTAGGTGTTCCGGCTTCTTATGACATATAAATCGGAACAGATACTACACTTTGACATTGGCCAAAAGGGAATGGTATTTTGCTGCTTGTCAGGTTGATTTACAGGTATTTACGTTGAAGTGGTAAAGGTGTAGTAAGTTCGTCGAAGCACATTTTGTTCAAGTATTTGTTAAAACAATCACAGAAATGCTACATTACAGCGTTGGGGCAGGGACCGGAGCTTGATAGACAGTGCGGTATGCATTCGTGTATGTGGGTGGTTGTGTGTTTATATATCACGTGATGTATTATTTAAAAGATAACTCTATGAAATAACAATTTATCTATGCCTCCTCATGATAATTACATATCAAGTTTTTGATTGCGCAAGCTGATTTTCTCACCGACTATCGCATCTTCTATTCCAAGTATACTCCTTAAATATTTATTATAAATATGTATTTATTACTACATTTGGAAAGTATGAACTCACACTTTCTCATCAGCTATTAATAACACATCATGTTGAATTAACTGTATTCAATGAATCGAAACTAATGTAACAATATATAGATGTGGATATGTCAACATTATGTCAAAAACAGTATTTTCCAAGTAAGGCTAGAATTAAGTGGACAATTTCATTGTAACTTTAAAAGTTTATAATGATGACTATGAGACAGGATATGACATCACAGGAATAAGTAGGTGAGAGTAAATCTACAGAGATACTGCATGTGGGAAATTAGGCGTACACGTGATTGGACGTGTTTTCGCGTCCTACTCTACCTCGCGTGTGTTCGAAGAGGAAACTGCAATTCGTCTTGATGAACTTGCTGTAATTTCCTGTCGGAAGCAAATACCAGTTGAGTTCTTTGTTTTTCTTTTTGATTGATTCCCTTATACTAGCCAACAAGGAACAACATCTCTTCTTTTTCTACATCACGATTTGTTAATCTAAAAAGCTTTAGAGCTGGAAGTCACTTACTAGTTCAGAAAAGCAGATGAAGGGAACGACGGACAATCAATAGAATACGACGCTATATTACAATAAAAGGTATTCATTATTTGTATTCTAAATTCTTTAAAATGGTAGATGAATAGTAACACAGAAAAAAACAAAGTGTACTTTAATATAATAATTACTGTTAGCAAAATGTTTTTAAAAAATGATATTCCTAGTTTTTGTTTTAAATATACAGATACCTAATCTACATCATAGAAGTATTCGTTTCTCTTTATAGTACATACAGTGAAGAGATTTCCAACACTTTCATAAGAATAATTCTAGTCGGAAAATTCTGTGTGTAAAGTGGTAAAAATATATTTTAGAGATTTATTAATCTAAAAAGCTATTTCTTAAGACGGATCCTTTATCAAATGAATAGGATGATATATAAGTGGAGAAATTGCCACGGGCAATTCGTTATACTCAGCATGGAACTGGTATTAAACAGCCAATCTCATTCTTGGAATCTTAAATGATGGTGAAATGTCATATTAATTTACGAATACGTTTTATTTAATATGCCAATTCGGGTGAGTACGCACTCGCACACACACGCACGGACGATTATTGATGTTCGTTGTGTACATGCACATGTTGCATGTGCGTATGTATGTGCATTTGCATATGTATGTTCATATTACACTCGGAAGAAGCAGGGAATACAGTGATATGTCGATGCAGAGCGATGTCTACATAAGATCACGAATACTACACTATGTCATAAAGAAAAGTTTGCGTACAGACCATCCTGACTATTACATCAACAACCATTCATTTACATGATATTCCGACTTTTACGCTGAGTGCAATCCACGCTACCACAATCTTGATTATTAGACAGAAAAGTTTTTCATTAAAACGATCATTACTATTACGCCGAGAACAGTTCACGCTCACAAGATTGTGATTATTACATCAGGAACTGTTGAAGTCACCAGGATCCTGATATTTATGTGGAAGTAATCAAAACCTATATAATCTATTTATTAATACGATAGCGTGTCTTTTCGTGTGTCACGCTTCCGGCAAAAGCTCTGCGCATGCGTGCCGCACCTAGATTTTGAAAAACATTAAACTCGCCTAATTTTCGACCAATTTTCAAGTATTTCCCTTTGGCGCAACGGTCAGCGACGTAGTATTTTTTACTTCGGCCCGACTGGTTTATAGTTCGATCCCAACCAACCTCTAAGAGTTTTTTTCTACATTTCGAGGGGAAGGGGAAGACAGGTAGGGAGGGGACGACCAGGAAGACACATATTAATACAATAGCGTGTGTGATTTTGTGTGTCATGCTTACATCAAAAGCAACGACCTTCCGAATCTTTGTACGCTACTCATGAATTGGCTTGGCCTTTTGGCTCAGATCAAAGTGTAGTATCTGTTCCGATGCATACTGCACTCCATAGACTGGTATTGTCTTGACCTTCGAGGCTTGATTTACGCCGGTCTATGGGTCTGTCCTGTGCAGTTCTAGGAGGTCCACCCTCCCAGGTTTCGCCTCCCCTTTTTGGGGAGGAGTATGTTTATTGCTTACTGCCTGAGGCGCCCCTACCGGGGAATGCCAACGGGCCTGCCCAGGCAATTTTTCATGGCCAGAGGGTTCATCTTCTCGAGCGCTGGCTTTTCAAACCCCACTTTCCCGACCCGACCTTGGTAACATCTTACATGTGGGAGTAAGATAAAACTGGCCTTGTGCCTAACTCCTGGAGAGTAGAAAATAAATATTCATAAATTGGAGCCAAATTTAATTTAATCGAAAACATTTACAAAGTAAAGTTTAGTCGTCGAAATATTACCGTCACTAGAAATATTGTATATAAAGAAGTTTTGTAAATTGTTTCATGTATTGTTCATTTTTAAAACAATTAAATATACAAGTCCAAATCTTATCATATTTTATTAAAAACATGTATAGGTTAGGTACAAGATAATTAGTATTAAAAACATCATTTCGTGTAATTTACACGGGTCCCGCTAGTTCTGATTAAAAGATTACGCTCAGACCATCATTACAATTACACCCAAAGCAATGTACGCTCATACGAATCTAGCTAATACGTCAAGAACTGTTGATTTTCACCAGAACTCGGTTTACATGGAGTATAATCCACGCTCGCGCGATTATTTGGCTCAAAACAGTTTCTCCCCAAACGATTCTTACTCTTTCGGATCAACACGTTACTTTATAAAGATGGCGAACGAAACCAGGCGGGTTATTTACCTCATCCGGAGTTCTATTTTAAGCCTAACAACAGACGCTTTTATTTCCCTCTACATACCCCTCGTACAGACCAATTTTGAGTATATCATCCATGCAATAAATCCCTATAACCAAAAACATATGGTACACCTGGGGCATGTTAAACGCTTGACAACCAAGATGGTGACGTTATTCTACACGCTAACATACACAGAACAACTTCAAAGACTAAATCTGCTCGTTAAGCGAATGATGCGAGGCTACCTGATTCTGGCATGCAGCATAATCACCGGGAATGTATAACTACCTTTAGAGAAGTTTTTCACACTGCCACTTAGTTGCGATCTCCGCGTAACTCGCAGAAGATATATCATCGTCACTTTTGTCTCAACAGAATAGAAGCTGTATTCTCTGTCCGTGTTTCTGCTCCCTGGAACATCTTGCTATAAGAGGTGGTGATGATGCCTACAATATCCAGGTTTAAAGTCACCTTGGACAAACATTTAGACGGTATATAGATTCAATATCCTCGAATTGTCTTTTTACATGGTTTGCTCTACTTTGCTATTTTAGCCAATAAAACTGATGAATAAATTTATTGATTGAGTATTACGGCTAAAACCGTTCAGGCTCATGCGATTTTGACTATTACATCAATAATAGTTGTAACTCATGCGAGAGTTAGTGTAAGATCAAGCATTTTTCACGTTTGCCAATGGCAGTATATACATAACGTGCACAATATTAGTATACATATTCAGTGTTAATATAAATTGTAACGAATTATTCACTAGGCCACTCAACGATCACCTAATATTGTTACTGACTGGCGGTTAACAGTTGCCTCAAAGACTAATAGACATTAGATTCTTCTCAACTATTTTTATTGTTTACACTGTCAGACGCGCATAGTATATACATACATGGCAAATAGTTATTTTTACCAAGTGAACCTTATATTTCAGAAATTGATTTTTATGTAAATTTTGATAATAAAGTAACTGAAAAAATGCGATCGTCACAGACTTTCTGGACAGATGTCGCAGAGTCAGAATTAATGCTTTCCGAAACATTCAGGATGAAAATAAGGTACAATAAATCAACGATATCTGACATTCTCATTCTTTGAATCGAAATTTATTTTTGGAAAACAGACTTTATTTGTAGTTCCCTTTTGTAGATTGTCTGCATCTGTTTTCATTGAAGAGACGACTGAACTCAAGTACTTCAACTGAAAATGAAATGAATCATTTTTAAACAGAACATTACATGATCGACATTTATTACATAAAGAACACAAAGCGCATCAAAAGGTTTACTTTATAATCGCTAAAGAAACCACTTCGATGATTACGTCTCATTTAAAGAAGCAATAGTTTAGATGTAAAAAAATGTCGCACTTTTCTCTTAGACAATGAATCTTAAATGTCTGATATAAAATTTTAGAGAACTCTTATTGAAAATAAATTTGGTAATATTCAAGAAATTCCGCATATATTTCATAATTGACATCATACGCTTCACATTCCATGGAAGTAATAACGATTTAAAAATGATCCGTTGCTTTATTTTAGGGCATATAAACACTTTCGAATGCTGAATCCAGCCGATTTGGAAAATACTTCATGTTACAAATTATTTATGCGTTCATATATTTATTAATGTTTTAACTATACTTTTTTAATACGATTTCATTGTAGATTTATCTGTTTTCTACGTGTATATTTTGGAAAACAAAGCGTCTCGAAAGATAGATAATATATAGTATGTATATTAAGTGAGGTATGTTTACATTTTTATATATTTGTAGTATGTACACAATTTACTCCTTAACTATTTAAGCAATCATTATGGGTTTTGGAACACAGCTTCAAGGATTTAGGGGTTACATTTAGTGTGAGTTAGTTTTGATGCTAATAGTGTAATAGATGTGAGAGCCGTTTCTGAAAATCCGGATATCCTCGATTAAAGAAAAACACGTATTCGACATCAATTAATAAATATTCATCTAATTTCATTTTTGGGGGAGTAGCTTAAATGTAAGTGAAGTATAATATGAGCAGATCGTCCTATTTGAAATTTAAATATTTTAAATGTGCATTCCATTTTATACATAGTCATTAGACACAAATGATGATAGCTTATCTGAGTTTCTATTTATGTTTAAGACCCTTTAAGCATTAGTCATTTTCTAGAATCACAATCATGTGCTGTATTGTGATAAAACTATGAATAAACTTTCTACAGTGTAGTATAATTATATCTTTATTTTAATCTTTTTCGGGGACATAAAATTGATACAAAACTGTTTTATAGATAATTTAACTTATATATATATATATATATATATATATATATTTATTTTGGTACAGAAAATCTAGTACATCATTCGTACTGTCGGTTTGAAGCACAGAAAGAGTTAGCCATCCGGCTCTCTTCAGCTTCTGTTGTCATCTCAGAGACGACAATATAAGCTAAAGAGAGCCGGATGGCTAAGTCCTTCCGTGCTTGAAACCGACGGTACGAATGTTGTACTAATTTTTCTGTACCAAAATAAATAAATATAACGCTTTTAATTTTTAAATTTAAATTTCTAATTTTAATTCCCAATTGATCGAGCACTCTGCTGGGATTTTTCCTGCCATATTACAAAAAGTATATATATATATATATATATATATATATATATATATATATATATATATATATTATTTATTTAAAAACTATACAGTACACAGTCTGTAAGGCGTACACGGTGTTTTCGTTACGGACAAACGGTCTTTTGGATAGAATCCGTCTTTGTGTCCTCGCCAAATAGTAAGCGCTTTCCAGAGATCGAAGAAAAACAAGAATAAATGATCAAGAAACATTGTAAATATATTCACCGCATACATGTGGACGGTGTCTTTTTTCAAAAAGTTTTGTTGAAATTCCGTGTTTACAAACAGCTGTTACATCGATTATTTTTAGATGTTTTTTTTTAATGTTTAATTTTATATTATTAATACCGAAAGTGATTTTTTATTCTTGTATGTGTATTAGGAGCAAGGTTTATGAGCTTAAAGCTTTCTTCATACATATGCATATATTAAACGGGCAACGGATACTATTCTGTTTTCCGCTGTATCGGATATTCTGTGTTCTGATATGGCTGTCTGTTATTAATTATATATTAAGATCATATTTCATTTATAAAAACATCCAACATATTTAATAGGGCGGTTACATTAAAGTTTAAACAGTGTTTATTATATAGTCATTTTATTTCTTTACCTTACGCTCTTCGATATGATATATCCACTTAATACTCGTTCTAGAAGCATTATCATATGCACAACCAGTATACCACCGTACTCATCTACTAACCAACTCTAATATATTCTAAATCCCCACCAAAGATATATGACAAAATTAAACGTACACGATACTTTATAATATGGGTGTATGTACATATACAGGGTGGGCCAAAATAAGGGTCCTATCTTTAAATTTGAATAACTTGAATTTGAATAACTTCCACAAAATAAAAGTTAAACTCACCAAACTTTATGTGTGTGTAGACTGACCCTTCCGAGATTTTTTGAAATAAACAAAACAAATTTTAGCCGAAAAACACTTCTTAAAACTTACAAAAACTAAAGTATTGTTTTTTACACTGTTTTGAGTTTTTTAAGCAAAAATAATGTTTTCTAAATGAGGGTACGTTCCTTAAGGCTAATACGGCTCATGCTTGCTTGCATCGGAAGGGGTCCTTTACTTATTCTAAAAAAAAAAAAAAAAATCAATAAATAAAAAAGTTATGAATTTTTAAAAATAGGACCCTTATTTTTGCCCACCCTGTATAAAACAAATATAAAAAAATATATTTATTGAAAATATACACAACTAATAATATCTTTAAAATATGAATAAAAATAACATGAGCTCTAAAGCACAGTTCCAAATAGGTTCGTCGAACACTCTCGACAAGTCTTATGTCTGTGACCGCTTCTAGCTACATATAAATCTTAATTTCCCTTGATCAGGTGACAGTTTCCTGTGACCGAGGAGATATGGCGACTGCTTGCAGATTCTAAGCTAGCGTCTGTAAGTATAACTAATTTATATATATATATATATATATATATATATTTGAAAGAGAGAAAGATAGATAGATAGAGATATAGATAGAGAGATATAGATAGATAGAATAATACAATAAATACATAAAAAATGCAGCAGAATAAAATAAAACATAATTACCTTACATGCCACCATAAAGAACTAATTTACATAAATTATCCTAATTCCTGATTAATTACCTAGATTCACACAACAACCTTGAATAGAATTAGAATCCTATTTTCCAGATTAATTACCTAGAAATACATAACATCAATTCCCTATAATAATTTTTTTAAGCCGGCTTATCTGTTCAGAAACGCGTAACCGTTTTCTTCACTTGTTATAAACAACACGCACACAAATTTACCCACTCTTATCAGAAAGCGTGATGTAAGTAATAAAATAAGCATATACTCACCCCCTTTAAAACTGTATTGTAAAATAAATGAACAAATGCATAAACCTTTTTTTAAAATAGATTAAATATACTTTATATATAAAATTCATTCAGACAGCCATATAGGAACACAGAATATATATACACATATGACTTTTGAACCGATATCATGGAATCCAAATACATATTTCACACATATAAAACAATGAAACCTAAAACAAATAATATGAAATGATATGTAACAGACACATCTAAGCACCCCAAAATTCTCGATCTAGTCAGATAATTGTAAACACGGAATTTCTCCTACAGATTTACTTTTGGAAATAGGATCCATCGACATATGTGCGGTAAATAATTTTCCCTGTTTCTTTGTTTTATAATTTATTTTCGTTTTCTCACATCTCATTAGGTTGCTGACGATTTGGCGTTAACATAAACACGGATCGTACTCCAGATACCATTTCTTTATAACGATGAAACCCCGGTGCGTCAAACAATATATATGTGTGTGTGTGTTTGTGTGTATAAGCAACCACTAATTGCAATAGTCAAAACATGCAGGTAATCAGCTGATTTTCATGTACTAATTAATTGATAAATCTGTCTAATAATATTATCAAACATGTATAGAAATATCTTCAAGAAATTCATATAATCGCGTTTCTAACGTCATATATATTTGGTAATTTACTAAGTTGCTATACTCGAATTACTAATGTCATATATATATTATTATCTTTTACATTTCAACGAAAGTGCATCCTCGACAATATTATACATGAGAAAACGATTTTACCAAAACTCTTGTAAGCACAAAAGAGTAATAAATAAAACAACAAATATTCCTTTTAGCCACCTATTATGACTATGATTTAATAAAACTTACCGTTCGAATAAAATTTTTGCACGACTAGATTACCTCAATCTTGATTGGTTGATAAGTTTAATAAAATTTTATCAGCATTTTATTTTTACTTTTTACATTGAGTTTTATTAGAATTCGATGAAATTATTTCGTAGCGACACTATGTATATTGTCTGCAGCTTGCTATCGGTTTATGATTCTTTTCTTTTAAGGTATTTAGACGCGATTTTTACAGAGAAAACAAATATATCCACTAAATACCGACGAGGAATTCGTCTTTAATATCTATTTCAGAAATAAAATATCTTTCCCGGGCTATTGTTGTATTTAATTACACTATGTATCCGCACTTTACATAGACAGAGTTGATCTAAATTTGGTATGAGTACTTATTTTAAATTCTTATATTCTAAACTACTGTTAGTTAATTTGTTATTTTATTGGTTATTCTGTGCACTTTTAGATTCTAGTTTGTTTTCCCCATTTTCTCCTTTTTTCTGTTGATTTGCATGTATATTGTTATTAGTCATGTCTATCCTTGCCCGTCTACATATATTGCACCGTTTTAATTATTTGCTACAATATTTTGATTGGTTAACGTAGTTGTTGTTAATGTTGCATTATCTATGTATTCTTAGTTCTTTAGTTTCAATGTATCTTCATGTCTGCCTTTGGATATGAGTTCATTTCTCATGTCAAGTACATTTCCCTGTGTTTTTTTTTCACATTTATGTTTTATGGTAATTTTAAGTATATTATTATAAGCAACTACCTCGGAGTCCTCACACAAGCCATAATCTGTGATTGCTCACTGACGGTAACCGTCGACGTTACAATACGTTTCCTCAGAGTTCCAGTATCCTCCACCTCTTTCGTTAACCTTTGCAAATGATTTTACGTCATCGCGATAGCCACTTACCATTGATTTCTCACTGGCAACGACTACTACTTCTACTATTATTATTATTATTATTATTATTATTATTATTATTATTATTATTATTATTATTGTGATGATGATGATGATGATGATGATGATGAAATGATGATGATGATGATGATGATGATGATGATGATTTTTCTTTTTCTGGTTTCTGTTTTTGTCTATAATATCATGTCGGTTTTTAATCATAGTAGATTAATTGAGTCTTATTTTATCGGATATTTGGATATTGGATGAGATTTAGATAAACAACGGGTTATCATTCTCACCTGATGATGATGAAACACATGAGGAATCGGTCAATAGAGAGATTATATAGTATATACAGTACACATAAATTTATATATATATACACTCTAAAAATATTTAGTACTCTAACAAATAAAAAACGTAGAGTTTAGATATATATACCCACAGTAAACACCCACCTACCCCTACACATATACGTATATATATAAAGAAATAATCGATGATATACAACAAATTTAATATAATTAAGAATCATATTGGATTAAAAAGCATGCTTCGAGTTTACTAAACAACTCGATGTTTCACTTTTGGACGCTTGTTTAAATGTACTTTTTTATCTGTTGCCGATCCATTCATTAAAGAGGAATCTCGTTCGTAGACACTATGTTTTCTAGAACGTTTAACTTTGTGAAACTTGTTTCAAATGTTATTTTAAATCGTTGAATTCACACACACACATACACACACTATTCTCCCTCTCTCTCTCTTTTTGCTCGCACCCCAAACAAGGCAGGCCGCTACTGTAGGCGAAAGTGGGTACTGAGAATAAGAGTGAAAGATTTGGGGCCCATCCTTTATGTAGAGCTGTGCAACGAGATGCTTGTTCACATTAGTTTTAAATTTCTGCAAATCGATACAGTCGGGAAAACAGGGAGCAGGGAGGGAGTTCCACAGGCCGGCAACTCTAGGAAAAACACTATTGGAGTAAAAGTATCTACGGTATCTAGGGACCTCCACAGTGAATGGATGGGATTGAGCTTATGATCTGGTTGGTCAAGTCTATTTACGCCAGGGCGGGTACCAGAGCTGAAAGTTCATCGAAGCACAGTCCATTTGTTAGATAGTGGCCCTATGGGAATGGACGTGTCTGTTGGAGATCGGGTTTGACTTGCGCGATTTTTAGCGGAGTCACCTCGTGCAAGTTGGTGTGATGTGTTCTCACGATTTGCGGGGACAGTTGACGAGACCTTGGGGTCGGGGGGTTAGGTCACACCTGTGCGTCGATCACGAGGTTTCGTGACGTCACAGTTTTCCCGGTGGGAAAAATAAGTTGAAATTAGAGTTCTTCACTGGAAGCCAACGCTTTAGCCATGTAGCGATTACGAGCTATGGGATTTCAGATCCCCCGAAATTGAGAGCCAAGCGATGCCCCCCATCTTCCTTTTTTTACAAGTAGCTAAGTAGTTAGAAAAATAACTAGCGTAAGCCACTCTCTCTGCTACAACGAACTTGCCCAGTATCGACAAGCAGTATAGTAATAAATGGCTATAAATTAAAAAGGAGAAGCCTTGTTATATGTTATTGTGCGTGGGGGATTTAATTTCAACCCACGAAGAAACCGCCGGTATGATGGAAGAAGCGAGCGAAGATTATGACGCTCGGCGAAGCGGCAGATGATAGTAGCAGCGACCTAACGCGTGCGACAACAATGGCGGTGAAGAGAGGAATGCACGGTTAGTACAAATAGTTTCCCTGCAACTCGGAAACGCGAATAGAAGCGACACATCGTCCCGTTTCGGGATCAACAGACGAGAGTTTTACGACGCAAGAAAAACAGAAATTCCCGATATGAAACGTATTATAAACCTGATAATATAACATATTGAAGTACTTGTAAAACAAGCACAAGGATGCAACATTGTGGCGAGGGGACAGGGGATGTAGCTTGGTGGATAGTGAGAGACCTATTAGATTAAATACTTTTTGGGGACTTCGTTTAAAAAGGAGAGACTAGTGGATGATATCAGCACAGATGCGATAACAATACTCCATGCATGGGCGGATGGGGGCTTTGTAGAGATATAGGTTACTGTCAGGTGTGAGAAGTTTTCTAGCTCGGCAGAGGGAGCCCACTTGCTTTGCAACAGCCTTGGCAATGTCTTCTATGTATTTTCTCCAATTCATGACACCTGTGAATATTAGGCCGAAGAGTTTATAACGTGTGAATCTCAGGTAGCGTTTTATTTGCCATGACAATCTGAGGTTGAAGAGGTTTCTTGTAATTACTTATCAGCATTAAATGTTACCATTCATTAATGATCCCATTCCACTACAAACTAGGTCACTTTCTAAGGATTCAGCCATTGCCTGGGATATGTGCGCGTCCGTTTTACTCACATGTGTTGTCAGCAAATATATCTATCTCAGACACAATCTCTCCAGGGAGGTCGTTTATCAAAATCAAGAACAATGAAGGTCCACGGATCGATTCCTGGGGCAAATCTGCATTTATGTCATGGGTTTTGGATAAACGGCAATCGAAGACAAACTGGATTTCTCTTTGGGATGGTAAGGATCTAATTACATTCGTCCAGTAATACCATATGCATTAATTTTTATAAGAGTTTCATGCCAGACCTTGTCAAAGGCTTTTGATATATCAAGCGCTACCGTCGTAGCTTCACTTGACTTCTCGAGTATATGATACATGCGTTCAGAGATGACCGTTAGTATATCCCCAGTAGACCGTGTAAATCCATACTGATTGTCAGAAAGACGTTTATCATTAACGAGGTGACAGACTATCGCTATATTGATCAAGAATTTAAAAATTATAGCGAGGAGCGGGAGTAAGGTGTCGTTTCAGCAGAGTATTTATTTATTACTATTACTGGTATAAGATCAGGCCCACTGGTTTTGGAGGTGTAAAGTTTCTTTATTATGTTATGTGGCTTCACTCCGCAATAGTAAATTAGGAAGCGCGTAGTTTGCAGAGTCCAAAGTTTATGACAGAACGCTAAGCAAGTAGTAACGCCTAATCAGTTGATGTGAAAACGACATAATTCTCTCTCTCCCTCTCTCTCTCTCTCTCTCTCTCTCTCTCTCTCTCTCTCTTTCTATATATATATATATATATATATATATATATATATATATATATATATATATATATATATATATGTATATATATATATTGACATATTTTAAATGGTAGTACTCAAGTCAATGATTAAGTCAGGGACATACTGTGGACAATAGTGTTTTTGAATTAGTAAGATATGGAGGGTGACCAATGGGTAGCCTGCAAAGCTTACTATTATATAGGCACCTGGTTCAACAATGTGGTTTGTGAAATAACTTTTTGTCTACGTGCAGTTCAGTTACACACCATATTCCATATTTGACAAGTATACATTTTCATTAGTGTGTTACCTAGGACTGTAACTTGAATTGTCAGCCTTAATTAGTGCACTTTTTACATAATTATAAACGTTGATTAGAAAACGTGTATAGGATTGACTTCGTTATATTTTACTACATTTACCGTCAGTGACTATGATCATGTGTATTTTTGAGAATAACAAAATATGACATAAAGAAATAAATGAAAATACAAACATAAAACATTACTTTCACAATTAAGGGTCAATAGCATCTCTTGACTAATATATATATATATATATATATATATATATATATATATATATATTCTTCCCTATATATAAAACAACGTAGAGAATTGCGTTTTATGTTTTATTCGGTACGTTGGCTTTTAAATTGTAAGATTTTTATCTTTAAGAATTATGCAAGATTGTTTTGGGAAATAGTGTAAATTCTGGTACATTTCGCACGAACAAAACATATACGTTTTCAATTATTTGTCTCCTTCCAATATATGTCACACATAAACGTGATCTTCTACACATATATCTTGAAGTGAAAATGACATGGTATTCTCTAACAAAAATAGTGAGCGGGAATTCAACTGAAAATGTATTATAATTGGGTTAAGAATCTATGAAAAACAAATAATGAGACAATCGATGGAGCTAAAAGAAAATGAGATACAAAAACGAAAACGAATCTATATAATTGTAAATTAGAAATTGGAAAACATCCATCGGAGGGAAATAAAGCGAATTGTGTTCTTGTTTAACAAAATGTCCCAACCAAATGTTCATTTATGTATTTCCCTTGTTTGAAATCCGTCCAGATTCTACATTGGTACGTTGCTGATTCAAATATGCATTGCTTTTTCGTTCTTAAGAAAATAAATATACTTATACTTCTAAAATATTTATATGTAAACAATTATACTTTATAAATCCGAAAATTCAACAAGGTGATATCTCTTTAGTTTTCAGACCAGTTATATTACAAAACGACTCACATATTCAATAATCGATTAAAGAATAGCCCATCTATTGAATTACGATATGATATTTTCTGTTTAAGCTACGCAGCCGAAGCAAACATTTACTATTTTCTGTTTAAGCTATGCAGCCGAAGCAAAAAATTACTATTTTCTGTTTAAGCTACGCAGCCGAAGCAAAAAATTACTATTTTCTGTTTAAGCTACGCAGCCGAAGCAAAAAATTACTATTTTCTGTTTAAGCTACGCAGCCGAAGCAAAAAATTACTATTTTCTGTTTAAGCTACGCAGCCGAAGCAAAAAATTACTATTTTCTGTTTAAGCTACGCAGCCGAAGCAAAAAATTACTATTTTCTGTTTAAGCTACGCAGCCGAAGCAAAAAATTACTATTTTCTGTTTAAGCTACGCAGCCGAAGCAAAAATTTACTATTTTCTGTTTAAGCTACGCAGCCGTAGCAAAAAATTACTATTTTCTGTTTAAGCTACGCAGCCGAAGCAAAAATTTACTATTTTCTGTTTAAGCTACGCAGCCGAAGCAAAAATTTACTATTTTCTGTTTAAGCTACGCAGCCGAAGCAAAAAATTACTATTTTCTGTTTAAGCTACGCAGCCGAAGCAAAAAATTACTATTTTCTGTTTAAGCTACGCAGCCGAAGCAAAAAATTACTATTTTCTGTTTAAGCTACGCAGCCGAAGCAAAAATTTACTATTTTCTGTTTAAGCTACGCAGCCGAAGCAAAAATTTACTATTTTCT
>OY744515.1:242343107-242350607 GCA_963556195.1 Sepiola atlantica | reverse complement strand
ATGCGCAAAGAAGATGAGTGCATATATTCACATTATGTATTAGAGTTAATATTTCGTTGCAGCATGATTTGCTGATAAGTTGGGAGATATTCCCCGAACAGTTTATCTTGAATTTACAAGAGTTATAAGATATCAGTTCTGCCACAAATCAATTTTTTCAGTGGTTTGGCACATAATTTATGACTTCATGTAAAAATGCCAATATATATATATATATATATATATATATATATATATATATATAGAGAGAGAGAGAGAGAGAGAGAGAGAGAGAGAGATAGAAGAAAAAAGAGTGATAAATATGCGACGATTGTCCAAATTTATTTCAAATTTCAATTGTTCAATGCAAGGTGTATTCAGTAATAAACTAGTGTTTATTATTCTTTCCTTAAGCCAAGGCTTTTCAAAGATCGAAATCTCTCTCTATATATATATATATACATAATATACGAAGAAAAGTGTGTCTAATTCTCAAAGTTAGACGTAAATCACAATGCACCGGACAAATCGATATTTAATTCTGCCGAGCCAGTAAAATAGGAAAGTCTTAGTGTATGTTTTTGATGAAAAATAAATTTCAATCGATTTTATTAATTACACTATCTGGCCCGATTATTCATTTATAAAATTCCAAGGGTTTATTTTCATTTGATGATTTAAAGCTAGGATTATCTTATAAAAACACGGCCTTTGTTACAAATGGACATTTCGAAAAGGCGTTTACAGTTACTGGGTAAGTATGTATTCAAATATATTACTTTATTTACATTACGACGACGTTTTAAGAATTAAATTCAAACACTAATTATATATAAACTTTATTATTCACTATGTTCGGTACTATTCCCTGCTATAAATAGTAAAAAAAAATGCGTTTCAATCGCGAACAGCCATATTCACAATGCGTTCTTAATATTTTCAGAAAATAATCGCCAGACAAGTTATTATTATGTTTAGAAATTGAATACTTCTTCTTCTCTTATATTTTTCTTTTCATCTCTGGTTGCTCGCAATTCGAAGATCATTATACACTTTCAAAATGTTGTTTTGATTTCAGTTTAGGGTCAATCATACATTTATAGGCAATAGCATTACCACTTTCAGAATAACATACATTTGATAATGTCATTTTCATAATGGGTGAGCGAAATTCAGTGATGCTTTTTATGCTTTTAACCTGTCTATTCGAAAAGTTATGTCATATACTTACACACACTTAGATTACAATTGCAGTATTTTAATATAATCAGTTACCGTTTGATTAAACTTACACAGGCGGCCATTTTCATTACTGGGTCCTGTGTGTAAAATCCAGTTCTAGTAGCATTGGACATAGTGTAAATAGTAATTTATGACCTTATAGATCCCAACCTGTCTGCCAAGTTTCATCCCTTGTCGAATTGCCGAAATGTTGCATCCATGTGCTTGTTTTACAAGAACTTCCATGAAATGTGCTCCGACGAACCTACTGCACGTGCAGCCACTCAACGAATATACACCGACCCACCTAATTACCGATGAAATCCTACCTCTTAACTACAGAGGTTTTTAGAGTAGAAAATATTTCGACATCAAACAGCTTGTCTCCTCGGACAGCTTGCCTTTGGAATTTCCTGCGTTCTCCTTGTTTCCCTGACCGTACCAATATGCAGAAATTTGTATGTGATGTGAGGATAGATTTTGCTGCCAAACTCCTCACCCGCGTTATCCCCTTATAAATCTGGCACCTTTCACAGTAGTTCCATACGCCATAGTGACAATAAGCATTGTTTTGGATTAATAAACGTGGAAATAGTCTTCGGCTGGTTCCCTAAAACAAACACAACATACGATTCTTTGTAATGTTTAGTGATCTGTATCGACAAGGCTATAATAGATTGCATTATTATTTCAGATGTTGCATTTTACGCTATTAGTGTTGCATTTTTGCGTACTTCTAAAATATTAAATGAGAGAATGATATGGATAGTCAACAAACAAATCATTAGCAGCGATGTATATTCACACAATGAAATTGCAGATGAACCATCAACGCCAGCAGCTATTGGGAAAATAGCCAAGATCGGAAAGAGCCTTTCTGAACGGGATTCTGTTCTAACAGCCCGTTTATACCGAAAGGGGATTCGAATATCACCTTTTGAACCTCGAGGTTGAAACATCTGGTCAGAGATGATCAATAACGTATCTTCCTCAGCTTTTATCGGATAAACCTTCCGATGATTGGATAACCTATCATATATTCCCGTGGCTTGGGGCACTAGCCTTCCATTAAATAGTGTTTTTTTCCATACAAGACAGAAAGCGATAAAATAAAAGAAACTATTTATTCACGTACGGTTTGGTTAAGATTCTATATAGAAAAAAAGAATGAACAGAGATAGGTGAAAATGGAAAATACATCTTCTTTCTCTCTTTCCTTTTCGCTGTCTCACACACTCTTTATCTCTATTCAGCTATCTATTTCTTAATATAGTCATCTATAGCCAGACTGTTTTGCTCTATCACACCTCTTCAGTGTGGGTAGACTGACACCATAACCAATCCAGGGATCGAACCTACAACAATATAGTTGATAGTCGGCAGTTCTAATCACTAGACAACGGTACAGGCGCAGTTGGTAAATGATATCTCAATGTTTTTATATAAACATTGACCGCTACTAGACAGTGGCCCATTTGTTTATTTACAAAGCGCTTCATATGTAATTTGATAATTGAATACGCACATAAAAGCGCATGTTTCGTTTCTATAAAACTCATCAGTGCGGCTACGTATACATCTGTTCCGCCGGCCGCCCGGTTCGAACCTTAAATCTCAGATCTCATAACCTGACATATATATCCATAAGTCAAACGAATCAGTTGTACGATTAAGACCTATATATACTACATTTTATAAGTATGATACAGTATATAATATACTACTAACATCTGCTTATGTGTTCCTGAAATAAATATATAAGTAATATATTGATAGAGTAGATTATTAATAAACACTGAAAAATATATAGTAATATATTGATTTATAACGTACCTAAATAAGAAATAGTAATACATTATATCTCTATTTTATTCATAATACTTTATATATTTTTCTGGAGTTATTAATTATTTACCATAATATTATATCACGTGTATATCTTTTCAGTAATACATGAGGACAGGTTAGTGGTATAACAAGTACTTGTGACGAGTAAGCTACAAAGAAAAGTTTGAGATTAGGTAATTCTTAGTCTTAGTGTTTTTTCTACGTGACATAAAAGGTAAGGCGTTCATTACAATCAGTTTTAATGAAAGTCTTTTGCGGATTCAAACACGATAATAAGGAATAACGGAAAAATTAGCACTTCTATCCGTTTATGGCTGACGGAATGAGAACAATCTACTCTCATGGATTAGAAAAAGGGTTCAGTTAAAAATTTCATATAAGTTCCCGAGTTCGATTTTAGGTTCTCACGTTCGCAAAGATGCACCTGAAGAAGGTACGAGTATTCATCGACCGAACATTTGTAAATATAAAGACCAAAGATGAGAATAGTATTCCGAATAATCAAAGTAATCCAAAGTATCAATCCTTATCTAAAAAAATTCCGAAACACAGACTCAATTTCTTTAGCCTAAAAATAATTGTCAACTAAATAATATTTAAATAAAAGCCAGAACGTCATTTTTAAGTCGATGGCAACATTCTATTCACGACGTTTTATTTGATGTTGTCAGAATACATTTTGAAATAGGCAAAATCATTTTATTTTGCCACCCAACGGTACCAGATTGTAAACGCTTACTTTTTATTTTTGACGATAAGACGATCAAAATCATTTTAATAGGTGGAAGGTGATTACCTTCGTACAGGCGAAAGTACACGCCTAATATTATACAGACGAGTGTACACTCTTTGTTAAAAAATGATGGAAACACATTAGGCCTCGCTAGTGTTCGCATTAATATTCATGTTCATGTAAAATAACGTCTCAATCGGTGAAGTTTAAAAGGGAAACAAGAAAGAAAGAACACGTCTCAAACTGAAAAGTGCAAATAAGAAAACATGAAAAAACATATCAATCGGTATATAAAAGAGAAAGGATAAAAAAGAAAATAGACGGATGGATTTATTTTCGAATTAATTTCAGACAGCAAGGCTTTGTCAGGAATGCTATTTGCTTTCCCTCTTCCCCGAAACACTGGAAATAGTTTGTCCAGAGATTTTTATTTTATGTAGAAGTGTGCCTACCAGAGCAGAGAACCACTTTAATCGGACATAAACACCTGCACTTCGATACGAACAGACGACTACGGCTACATGACAACATGTTGAGTAAAACAAAAAACAAAAAAAAACATAATGTCTGTATTTTCCTGAATAAAACTTTTATATGGTTCGAGAATTATAATTTTAAATAAATAATATGTTTATTTATAAAAAGAATCTGCAGTTTTACTCGACTGTAAACCATTATAATTATATATATATATATGTGTATTTTATCGTTCAGAGATAGATACATTTATAATATATTCGTTCCAAGACTTAAACATCAACCACTGTTGAGTGTACGATCGTTTCATAGACGAAATGTACTTTCATTAATACCAGCACAGTTTGATCAGCAAAGGCTATAGATACAAGATTTCAAAGTATAACAGAACAGCAGATATTATAGCATTGTACACTTTAAATTACCTAACCAATCGAGAAGAAGTAGGAAGGTAGGGACATGACAGTATCAATCATTTTCGAAAGAATATTCATAACAATGAACCATACATATAAAAGTACACAACAGTAAAAACGAGCATCAATATACAAGAATGGACAATGTAGACACAATGAGAAAATATTTTAGCATGCATTTTGTGTGATTAAAATATATGTATAAATCCTTTAGGTTGGTTTACACATCTTTAGTATAATGATAGATAAAATCAAACGGTTGTCGTCTCCTTTTAAGAAAATGTTCTCACTACATATAGAGAGAAAACGCTGGACTACTACTAAGAACAGCAGATAATAATACACACCCATTGACAGTTTATTCAAAAGTATGTTTGGCAAGCGGGGACCAATAAAAACATGTGAATGCCAACTAAAAATGAGTGTTGTTGCTTAATAACTATCCTGCTTATTAACTATACTGGCCAGGGGAATAGTGTTTTATGGCACCCGGCGTGCTACAGGAATGAAGGAGGACACAGTTTCAATTACTGTTAGATATTGGACGAGTAGACTCACTCGTATATAAAATAGTTAGTTGAGAATAACACAAAATCGAAAACTTAATAAAACTGGGGTGAGGATTATAAGACTGTGGAAATTAATAGAAACAGATATGACGTCACATGGCTCAAAGTATAGCGTGAGAGAGACGATGATAGTCTATTTGGGACCTCACAGCGCGTGAACGTGTACACAGATAGGGGCTGACAAAATATAATTAGTTAGTGATTTCGATCGTCTCTCTTACCATCCCCTCCACTTTCCAGTAATTTCAAACAAAGATCAAGTTGGAAAAATGTTGGCTGTCTTTTGTTAGTCCTTCTTAAGGTATGAACTAACATATTTCGAGCAGGTTTCCCTCGGTCGGGAATGATTACAGGGAGCGCGTAAAAGAAACTCATGCAATGACCAAGGAAGGAATAGTATTTACCGATTTTAACGTTTTTTTTATAATAATGATGGCAACTTAGTCGATGCGTGTGTGATACAAGGTTTCAACGGAACATAACTACGGTCAGCATAAAATTAATTTACAAATGTAATCTCATTTTTAATTTTCTCCAATTTCTAATTTTCAAGTTATGAATAAAATGAAAAAACAAACAAACAAAAACATCATTTTTGTTGTTAATGGATGAATACCCCTTAATATTATTCTAAAGTAAACTATTATGTTACGGAATTTTGGGGATGAGTATTGATAATTTGGATCATTTGTATTATTCGGATTACTGTTCTCATATTGAGTGTTATTATCACAACGTTTCGGCCGATGTAAACTACGACCTCCTACAGGTACGCCTTGTCGAACTCGTACAAGTTTATGTCGAACTCTGCAATCGGTAAGGAATTTCGAACGAATGGATGACTCCGTAGCGCAACAGATAAAGAACTACGAAATGATCAGTTCAAAGTGACAATCTTCTCGAGAGTAGTGGTTCAATCCTTAGTATAAGCGATACTAAGAATAGAATTATGAATTCATTTTGACTTCTATCCAATCCTGGCTGGGGGAACCATAGACATCTACCCTCGTGGATTAAATAAAAGGCTCAATCAAGATGAGAAGTGTAGTCCGAATAATAAAAATGATTTAAAATTAATATAAAATTAAAACCATAATTTAATTATTCGTAATAATACCCCTAGAAATGTTGTTAATCGGAATATCGAAAAATAATTCAAATAACGCAGTGAATTAAGAAAATGACAAATCTACAAAATTTGTTTCGAGAAATGCCGTCTAGAGTCTACTTTACAAGACATTAACATGGCGAAAAGTAGGAAAAAGAAAACATATTTTTGAATAAATATGTTTTAGTCTTTTGTTTATTGCTTGATCTGTATGCGTGAAATACATTTGAATAACATGTTTAGAAAGTAGATTTTGAAAGAGAAGTGAAACATTTTAGCCAAAAAAAATATGTACATTAATGTTTTATTAATTTAAAATTCAAATAAAACAGAACGTTTATATTGTTTTACTGTTTTTTTGTTTGAAAATAATTCATTGAACATTTTTCATTTTCATCTTCACAAATTTCATTTGATTTCTTTGACGAAATACAAGGAAACTTTTCCAAATAAATTCTCTTGGAAAGAAACGTTTTCGAATAATATATTTTATTTTCATAGAAGTAATAGCGAAGTCAGTCTTTGGGGCAATTATCTATGAAAACAAATAAAATGTTCAATTTATTAATTTTAATTTTAAACTTAAAAAAAGTTGTCGACTGGATATTTTTGACGGTTAAACCTGGATATTATATATGACAGACGCGTGTTATTATCTATATTTTTTTCGGTATAAATACAAATACACCATAATACTTGACATTATATTTTTTCAGCTTTATCAAAAGCCAGAAAATACCTTATAATTCAGGGTTTAAACGTTTAAGAATTACCGTGACAAACTTTCATCTTCAATCTATATTGCGATCTGAATATATGTTTTTAATTAGTAAAGTAAGAAAAAATTGAGAATGTGGTCAGGAGGTCCTGGTAAAACTTAAAAAATATCATTTTACGTATAACTTAGTACAGTTAAGTTTAATCTAAAAATTGAACGAGTCGATTACACAATTTTAAACTTAATTATGTTACCAGTTCTCGTGTGTTATTTTACCTGTGTTTCTCGCCTATGTGTGAATTATACATTATTATTATTTTTATTATGTACGAATATATATTAACAGAAAAAATGCAATATTATCGTGTCTTGAAACGAAACTTAAAGAATCCTATTAAAAACAGCCAGAATACGTTGAAATGTATTTGGAA
>OY744515.1:242308107-242338107 GCA_963556195.1 Sepiola atlantica | reverse complement strand
CTATCTAACTTTCATTCCCCACTCAAAATCTTGGAAATATATAATTATAGTATTATTATTCTTCTTTTGACTACTATCCTAACCGACGTTGATATATGTCTACTACATTTTGGTTGGTGTGCTTTTAAAAAGTTTTTTTACGATCGAAAGGAGAGGGTAGAGAGAAATAGTATTGGTCGGGGTGCACAGAAGACAACGAAAGAAAATAATAGATAATTTCTAGAATTAAGGCTGTAAAAATATGTAAATGTAATTTATTTTATTTGAATTGATTTTATTTGCACTATTGTTTTAAAACACGTTGACACTTACACAGACATGACACAACAAAATATACATCTTATTATCATTAATAAAGAAGACGTTTGTCAGAGAGTCATGCTCGAGCTCTGCAAGATACAATTGATTGTTTTATTTTCGTCTGGATTGGACAATCATTCGGTTAACAGTGGAAAGTGGAATCCCGAGGTTTTCAGCGATTTGACACTGATTATGTCGATCTTCAGATTGATTTATAATATAGCTTTTCTAAAACCCTGGCAATTCTAGTGCTTCTTTGGTTCCTGTCATACTTAAAGCGTTATATATGATAAATATATTGATATGTGAAACACACACATTTCACTTAGTATAAAAGATAGCTCTTTCAAACTTTGCTGCGGCTTTGTACGGCACTGAGTGCTAGCCGTCGACGAAGGTAACATAAAATAGATTATCGGTTATAAAGACATATATTGCTTTGCAGTCTGACTAGATTGAACTATATCCAAATTTACACCGATCTCAGTCGAAATGAGTAGAACTCGTCTACACTGGAACGGACACGTAATGCACACACACAACAGCATGACAAACACGTCGAATAGGACGAAATGATGGAAACCCTAGCTGTTTGGATACACTACAATGAAATATCAAGACAGCTTGATTTTATCCTGATCAAGCTTTTGAGCACTAATGATAAAGGTTGAAATAAAATAATACTAAATGTTTAAAATATTTATTCTTTTTCGTGAGGTGTCTATTTACTTCTGCCCCGTTAGTGTATAATCCTGCTAAATTTCGGCTCATATGATTTCGCCCTCTTCAGGTGTATTGTTTATTTATTGTGATGTTTTTACGTATTTAAATATGCTTGTTGCTGATTATTTGTGCACATAGATGTTTATTGCGTTTTCAAATCAGATACACCGATGATATTGTCAATCATAGGGAGGTGACGGTGGTTAAGTGGTTAACGACGCGGACTGACGGCCAGGGTGTTCCAAGTTCGAATCCAGTCTGTTTCTTAGTATCACTTTGACTTAGGGATGTTGGCAACCATTACGTGGCCCCACCTGTAAGAATGCCGAAAACAGAATCAAACCGGTCAACAACTGTATGCCATGTTGATTCATACAAATTTACTACTTTTTTCTTTTACGAGTTTCTAACTAACATGGCTACCTGGTATTGCCCGGGGACATGGCCAACAAGATGGAATAAAATAAAAAGTGTGTATAACACCTTCTTTTAAAAAGTACCCTCTCTTTCTCTTTTGATACTTTTAAATCCCTAATCTCTATCCCTCTAAATTTTCCTCTCAACTCTTCACTCTCTCCCTCTCCCCTTTTCCCTTGCCTCTCCCCTTCTAACAAGTACGAAGGTTAAAACAAAGGTTGATAGAAAAATCTCTCTAAATGCCGCCCACCCATGACAAATCTTGTCCCTGTTTACCTTAAAAACAATTGACATTATTAAAAAGTATGCGTTCACATTCTGTTCAAAGAAATTATGAAAAATAATGTATCAGCTTTGTGGGTGTGTTTTGTACAGTTCTGGCTTTTTGCTTGACAAACAGACACAAACAACTGTCGTTTATATGATAGATCAATAAATAAAAACAGATGATTCGCTTAGAAAAGTATAAATATAAAGGTTTTAAGGACAATTTTCTGAAAATAAAATGTCAATAATCGTACACAGAACGTTTAGGCACAAATTGATTATTGTACTTTACAGCTGCTGATAAAATGTATACGGTTTACTAACCGGGAGGAGCAACACTTGATTCAAAACTTGGCATCGTTGTAATTGAGAAAGTTTCAAAGTTAATTATTTTAATTCAACTTCTGCGACAACTGATTTTTTGATAAAGAGCAAAGTGTAATATCTGTTCTAATACTACACTTAACGTTTGTTGATTACTGTCCTTGAGGAGGAAATCCTTCTAGACGGAGTAAATTTTAATTTTCTTTCAAATTCAGGGTTCCCTTTTGGAGTAGCTGGATTTTCGGCGCATAAAAACCGACCTTGTGTCTTACTCTGCCGTCGTGTTGAAGTAAGTAAATAAGAACAAAGTGTGATGATTTATTGGCAATTGATTATGTGTAAAAATAAAACATTGTCGTGATTTCTGTCAATGAAAAAGAGGTAAAAACAAAACATCATAAAAAAAAAAGAAAACAAATCTCGGTCCTTATCGAAACTCGGCCATTTTCATTTGGAAGTAATTGGTAAAAGAACTATTCCTTATATATCCGAACATTTTTATTAGTTATCAACTCTTGTCGATTGGAATGACAGAACGGACACAGTTTTCAGACTTTCAATCAATATGTTTCCAGTAGGAATTAACTGGCAGAACAGATTTCTGCCAAAAAAAGAAACGTAATCAAACGATCACCGAATCTCCGACAACTTTACAAATAAAACAAAGCGTAAAAGAAATCTGCTATATGAAAAAAAATTATCGATAATTATATATATATATATATATATATATATATATATATATATATATACATATACAAAATAGTAACTCTGTCTGTATGTATATGTGTGTGCCCGCCTGATATTTGTGTCTTATGTTCACCCAAACGCTTGACAAAATTGCTTGAAAATAAGCATGTAGACTACTGACCTCTCAGTAGAAGTCATAGGCTATATAAAAAATATATCACTTCGCCGCTAGGGGTGCCCGAGCCCCCCCCCCGGCCCCCACACAAACACTGAAAACTGTTGGCCCTTAGATAAAAAGGAAATTCAAACCATTGGTAAATGACCATAAGTGATGTCTATTCCCAACATTTAAGCCAATGTTGATAATATTCAGCTGATCCAACGCCCCCCCCTAAAACTTGATTCAAATAAAACTTTAACCATGAGTAAATGAAATGTAAACTATATGGCCACCGGTAATTCAAATAGGTCCAATTTGAATGAAATGTACACCTCATTTAATACATGTTAAATAATGATGATCTTAATAATTTCTGCTTCTTTCGGCACTGTAAGGCTCATAATCCGCTTTATCTTAATCTTTTCTCTCTTTCCTCTCTCATTCTCTTCTGAGTTTTTGTAATTATTTAGTTTTTAAAAATATTGGTTATATCATGCTTTGCCATTTATATGTTTGTCATTTGTATTAATAAGCTGAATAGTTTCCAAATTTTCCAATCTCTCTCTATATTTCTCTCTCTCTCTCTCTCTTATATATATACATATAAATATATATATATCCACATTTATATTAATATATACATATATACATATATATATATATATTCATTTATATATATATACATATATACATATATATATATTCATTTATATATATACATATATACATATATATATATTCTTTATATATATACATATATACACATATATATATTCATTTATATATAAACATATATATATTCATTTATATATAAACATATATACATATATATATATATATATATATTTACATATATACATATACATACATATAAATATATATACATATATATATATATATATTTACAGATATATATATACATATATACATATATATATATATATTTACATATATACATATACATATATACATTAATATAAATATATATACATACATATAAATATATATACATATATATATATATTTACATATACATATATACATACATATATACATACATGCATATATACATACATATATACATACATACATATACAAATATATATACATACATATGCATATATACATACATATATACATACATATACAAATACATATACATATATATAAACATATATATACATATATACATACATATATATACATATATACATACATATATATATACATATATACATACATATATACATATACATACATACACACGAATATATATATACATACATACATTGATATATATATACATATATATATATACATTGATATATATATACATTGATATATATATATACATCGATATACATATATACATATATATACATTGATATATATATATATACATTAATATATATATATACATCGAGATATATATATATATATTGATATATATATATATATACATCGATATATATATATACATCGATATATATATATATACATCGATATATATATATACATCGATATATATATATATATATATATATATATATACATCGATATATATATATATATATATATATATACATCGATATATATATATATATATATATATATATACATCGATATATATATATATATATATATATATATATATATATATATATATATATATATATATATACATATACATATAAGAGTTTTCTTCACATTCTACAATTCATTTGACTTCTTTTCAACGGAAATATACCACCCGGACAATCTTCATATATTTTTCACGGAATTTTTCTTTTCATTCACTGCGTTTTTTTAACAAACATCCATTTAATAATAATTTTCATATTTTTCAAATATTTGAACTTTGGTTTTTTCGAAAGCCAACTTATCCATCTGTATTTCTCCTCTGATGATAAGATGTCGATCTTTGAAAAGCCTTGGCTTAAGGAAAGAATAATAAACACTAGTTTATATCTGAATACACCTTGCATTGAACAATTTAAATTTGAAACAAATTTGAACAATAGTGGCATATTTATCACTCTTTTTTCTTCTATCTCTATATACATATATATATATACATACATGAATATATATATGTATATATATACATACGTATATATATACATACATATGTATATATATATATATATATACATACGTATATATATACATACATATGTATATATATATATATACATATGTATATATATATACATACGTATATATATACATACGTATATATATATATACATACGTATATATACATATGTATATATATATACATACGTATATATATACATACGTATATATATATATACATACGTATATATATACATACATACGTATATATATACATACATACGTATATATATACATACATACGTATGTATATATACATACGTATGCATATATACATACGTATATATATACATACGTATATATATACATACGTATATATATACATACGTATATATATACATACGTATATATATACACACGTATATATATATACACACGTATATATATATATACACACGTATATATATATACACACACGTATATATATATATACACACGTATATATATATATGTATACACGTATATATATATACATACGTATATATATATATACATACGTATATATATATATACATACGTATATATATACATACGTATATATATATACATAGTATATATATACATACGTATATATATACATACGTATATATATATACATACGTATATATATACATACGTATATATATATATATACATACGTATATATATACATACGTATATATATATATACATACGTATATATATACATACGTATATATATATATACATACGTATATATATACATACGTATATATATATACATACGTATATATATACATACGTATATATATATACATACGTATATATATACATACGTATATATATATATACATACGTATATATATACATACGTATATATATACATACGTATATATATACATACGTATATATATATACATACGTATATATATACATACGTATATATATACATACGTATATATATATATATACATATATATATATACATACGTATATATATATATACATACGTATATATATATATACATACGTATATATATATACATACGTATATATATATATACATACGTATATATATATATACATACGTATATATATATATACATATATATATACATACGTATATATATATATACATACGTATATATATACATACGTATATATATATATACATACGTATATATATATATACATACGTATATATATACATACGTATATATATACATACGTATATATATATACATACGTATATATATATACATACGTATATATATATATACATACGTATATATATATACATACGTATATATATATATACATATATATATACATACGTATATATATATATACATACGTATATATATATGCATACGTATATATATATACATACGTATATATATATATATACATACGTATATATATACATACGTATATATATATACATACGTATATATATATACATACGTATATATATACATACGTATATATATACATACGTATATATATATATACATACGTATATATATATACATACGTATATATATATATACGTATATATATATACATACGTATATATACACATACGTATATATATACATACGTATATATATATACATACGTATATATACACATACGTATATATATATACATACGTATATATATACATACGTATATATATACATACGTATATATATACATACGTATATATATACATACGTATATATATGTATATATACATATGTATATATACATATGTATATATATACATACATATGTATATATACATATGTATATATATACATATGTATATATACATATGTATATATATACATATGTATATATATACATATGTATATATATATATACGTATATATATACGTATATATATATACATATTTATATATATATACATACGTATATATATATATACGTACGTATATATATACGTACATATATATATATTTATATATATACATATTTATATATATATACATACGTATATATATATATATACGTACATATATATATATATATACGTACATATATATATATATATGTATATATATACATACGTATATATATACATATTTATATATATATATATATACATATATATATATACGTACGTATATATATATACGTACATATATATATGTATATATATATACATACGTATATATATATATACATATGTATATATATATGTATATATACATATGTATATATATATGTATATATATACATACGTATATAGATATACATATGTATATATATATGTATATATACATATGTATATATATATATGTATATATATACATATGTATATGTACATATGTATATATATATATGTGTATATATATATATATGTGGGTATATATAAATATATATATATATATATATATATATATATATATATGTATACACAACACTGACTACATTCTTTATATCTTGCGAAACTGATGACTTTGCAAGAACCCTGTAGTATTCACAGTAATATTTCTTTCTACAACTGGCAAGGGTCTCCTAAATGTTGGAAAATACGCCTTCAGGGCACTGATCTGCCAGACCATCCAGATCTTAGGTAAACTGATGCATTAGCCAATGTATACACAGTGCCCCCAAATAATTGTGAATATTTTTCTTGCGCATTT
Organism: Sepiola atlantica; assembly: GCA_963556195.1. NCBI lineage: Eukaryota > Metazoa > Mollusca > Cephalopoda > Sepiida > Sepiolidae > Sepiola > Sepiola atlantica. The sequence continues at coordinate 242,330,481 of OY744515.1, read as the reverse complement.
TACTTCATCACATAATTGGTACTGTGCCTTTTTCAAAACCTGCCGACTGTTGAAGGTTTTTATGTAACACTTTTCAGGAAACATGTAAAATGTTTTATCTTCTAGAAGATAATAGACAATTGCGGGATACATTAGAAGAAGCTTCCATAGTACAATCACCAACTCAACTACATCACTTATTTTCTATCATGTCACCTCTCTGATCCACTTCAACTGTTGAATTAATTCTTATTGCCGAAGACATATTATTTAAGGCACGGCAGCTAGCCAGAAACCAAGAACTGCCTTTCACAGATGCTATTTTCAAATGAGCCTTTGCTGCTCATTCAAGATGAAGTACTTGATGTGACAAACTATGACATAAGCACTTATGGACTTTCAAAGTCCAATCGATAAGCACAACCAGCAGTGTACAAGGAAATACTTCGGGAAACAACATACAATCTAGAGGAACTTTATCGCTTCGTTGAGTACAATGAACCTTTTTTGACGACGGAACAGAATGCAGCCTACAGTGAACTCTTACAAATAATCCATGATAACGTTTGTAGCATCGTTTTTATGGATGCACCCGATGGAACTGGAAAACAATTTTCAATCAAGCTCGTGTTAGCAAAGGTCAGGGAGGCTGGGAAACTCGCCTTGGCTGTTGCATCCTTCGGCATTGCAGCTACCCTGCAACCAGGTGCCCGATCTCCTCACTCAGCACTGAAACTTCTTCCGAAGTTAGCAAAGGCTGATAACCCTCTGTGCAACATAAAAAAAGATTCTGGCATTGCCAAACTGCTGCAGGTATGTTCTCTAATTTCATGGGATGAGTGCAGCATGTCGCACAAACTGGCAGTTATCACTTAACCCTGAAACCCTCGGTGTTACTCTGCTACTCTATGAAGACCTGCGGTTATTCAGAAATACATGCAGGTCTCAAATCATAATTTATTTGCCCATTAGTTGAGATGCTGCACCTGCGAAGACACATGTGTGCATCTGTGCTTAGAGATTAAACTGCGGGAGAGTTTGGTTATGATCTACTGGACATTTGGGAAGGTCGTTTGCCAGTCAGTCCTGATGATGAACTGTCAGAAATTGATGGCTATAGCACAATTGTACGTTAGTGGTCAGTCGTTAATAAGACAGTTTACCCTTATCTGGAGCATACATTTCAAGATGTTGATTGGTTGTAAGAACGTGCTATACTTTGCCCTCAAAATGATGCTTCTTCTACCATAAACACACAGCTGCTGATTCAACTGCCTAATGTCATGAAATGCTACGTCTATTGATGTGGCACTGAACGAAAGCGATGTTGTTGAATATCCGGCAGAGTTCCTAAATTCGTTAGAGCCTCCAGGAATGCCTCCACATAATTTGAAGCTAGAGATTAGAGCTCACATCATGCTGCTGCTTAACCTTGACTCCACTAAATTGGTCAATGGAACCAGTCTTATCTTCAAGCAGATGTTTCATAATGTTATTGAAGCCACCATCATCTCAGCATCTCGATGTTTGTTCCCACGCTACCAATCATCTCTACTGACTTACCTTTTGAATTCAAGCGAATTTAGTTTTCAGTAAAGGTTAGCTTCGCCATGACAATCAACAAAGTACAGGATCAATCGATGAGGGCGGTTGACATTAATATGGAGCCTTCTTGTTTTCCCATGACCAGTTTTACGTTAGAATGGGACCTTTTGCTAATTTGTTTATTGATGCACGACAAGACAAACATGTTATTTACTCACAAGTCTTGCAATAACACCTCGCTTTTGCTTCATTTTTTGGTTTAATTGTTGTTCTTTTTCATATGTTTTGTTGTAACTGAACGTTAAAGTACTTTTACAACTTGAAAAATGTGTTTAATGATAAACAACTTCTGTATTTGTGTTATAAAATTTACTGATAAATGTACGGCGATTTCGTTCTGTTAGTTCTTGGTGATTGCTACCGATTACTATTTTCGTTATGCTGTGTATCTGTATGAAACTCATTAAACATACTTGTTATAATATATATTTTCATCACCTTTGATTTTAGTAGTAACATTTTTACATCTACCTAGATACAAATTAATGGTCTACTATGGTCATTGGGTTGTAAGACAAAATTGTGTTTTGTGATTAACAACTTCTGTATTTGTGTTATGAATTTACTGATGAATCTGCGGTTATTGGCTTCTGTTAATTCTTTGCCGTTGCTAGCGATTACTATTGGCTTTATGTCCTTTATATGTATGATACTCACGAAACATACTTGCACATATTACAAATATATATTTTCTATCTGTGATCACAGGTTTTCATCACTTTTCATTCAACTACTAAAATGTATACAATGATTCAAATTAACATTGTACTACTGCAGTTAGACCCGGTACATATGACATATATATATTGTTATATATATATAGAAATAAATAAAGAGAGACAGATAAAACTAACCCGGGCAGCACCGTGTATTTAAGCTAGTATATATATATATATATATATATATATATATATATATATATATATATATATATTATATAATATAAAATGAAGTAATAAAATAAGGTGTCAATCAAATTTTATTAGAATTCAAAGTTCAAGCAAAGCATCCTTAAGTCCTTAGCTCATGAGTTTTCAAAGATAATTCTTCTCTTCAGAGGACCATTCACTTCATCGATTATTGACACATTTCGCGACTGGATAACTTTGTCAGCCTCTTTCAATTTCTCGTATATGGACTGCTATTTATAACTTGGAGTAATCCTCGGTCAACCCTATAAATGTCTTTCCTGATTATGTTTTTCAATTTGTATGACCTCGATGGATTGTATAGATTCAACAAAAAAGTATGTTTTTGGGTTGATATATTTGATGTTATGTATTTTCATGTATCTGTGTATATAATTTTATATATTTTCAAAGCTTAATTTAATTACATGTAGTAGTATAATTGCGGTAATGGTCCTCTGAAGAGAAAAGTTATCTTTGAAAACTCATGAGCTAAGGACTTAATGGTTGCTTTGCTAGAACTTTGAATTCTAATAAAATTTGATTGACACCTTATTTTGTTACTTCATTTTATATTATAATATTAAAGCTCTATCCAGTATATTGAGCTTCAGTTTTTATCCGGATGTTTCACTAATTATAATTGGATTGCTTCATATATATATATATATATATATATATATATATATATATATATATACTAGCTGAAATACACGGTGCTGCCCGGTTTAGTTTTTTCTGTCTCTCTTTATTTATTTCTATGTCTGAATTGTTACTCTCCTGCACTGATGAGAGCAATAAGCTTGAAACGCTAGCGTCTGTAGGTATTAATAATTTAATATTTATTTATAAATATTATAATATATATATATATATATATATATACGAAGTGTTCAGTTGCAAAACGTAATAAACGACATTTTCAAAACTGTTCAATTACCGCTGCGAAAACTCTTTCATTCTATCATACTAACATAATCTATTTTTTGTTTTCTTAATTAAGATAAGCTTTTCGATCGAATTTTACATTTGTAATAATAGCTTTGTAATGCCTAATTTCTCTAAGAAATTAGATTTATCGGCTTCTGCATTGAATTTATTTGTTTATTTCTTTATTTATTCTTGTAAATTTGTTAAAATGAATACAATTTGATTCAATTTGCAATTATAATTTATGTTTGAAATGATATCTAAGAGTAATAACTTTATTGAAATCAAATGTAAGTCACGTTTGCTGCCCTGGAATGACGTTAAATTACTTAGCCATTGCAATGTTTTTTTACTAATCATCTTCACACGAGGGCAGAATTAGGTACATGATATGTCTTTGATATCATGTCTGTCCATATCCCGATTATTTGCCAACAAGAGCAGAGCCTAAACCATCCCTTTTTATTTTATTTATATATTTATTTGAGTTATTAATTTTTTCTCGTCACAAATCTTTAATTGTATTTTGTTCAATTGATGTTAAGTACATATTGTTTCCACACACTTTTTATTCACTATTACATGAAATTAGATTTAAATAAACATTGCCAAAATTACGACTATCTACAACTAGCTGCTGTGTTTCTAAATTAATATGAATGGTTTATTAGTTTATGGTTTATCTTGTCATTACAAATATATAAACATACACACATACCGAACTTAATATAAATAACATTTTATGTATAGATATATACTAGCTTATTCAACGGGAATTACACAGAAAATATATATTTTTATACTAAAATATTATTTTTAATTCGGATTGCATTCGAACCTTGTATTTCAGAAAACAACAGTGACTATAACAATATATAAAACGCAGAATATGTATAAATAGTCATAATTATTCTATTATATAAAGAAAAGTCAGTCGGATTATTTTCTGAAAGAATAATTGTTTGTTATTCAATTTGAACATTTTTTAATTGTAAAAAAATCATTTTAGAGCTGTCTAATGCAAGGAAAGTGGGTTTCGTTGCATTAGACATCTCTTGTAAAGATGTATTTTCCGCTTTTGTAATCCTCACTGCGGTTGGTATTAATAAATGCACTAACTAATCTTGATAATGATTAAAATACGGTAGATGCAATAGTAAAATATATAACACAAAGAAGGTTTTATTTGAAATACAGTATTTACTATTGCTTGTAAAAATCTACAACAGTTTGTAAGCTGAATTGTTTTTATTTCGCTCGAAGGAGTAATATATTTTCTTATGACAACAATATAATCAGAATTCGTAGACTGTCTTCTATAATTTGATGGAACCCGGGGCATTGCGTGTAATTTTGCAACAATCGTCTGATAATAAAGATTATAAAAGTGTAAACGTATTGAGTGACAGGGAGGGGGCGTGGCTTCTATACAATATAATTGTTCTGTCTCGTACAAAGATGAGGGCATTTTCTATTGCAAATCTAATTCCAACAACGGTGAAAAAAGATGTTGCATCCTGTTTGTCAGTCATGACAACTGATTCCTGTTGCGGTAACATCATTTAAAACGTTCGCTTTCCCATCGCATAACTTTTCGATTTGTTATGTCCCGTGGGTAAGTTGACATTTCCACTAACAAATCAGCTTCGTTTCGAAATGATCACGAGGACATACACACACTTCGGGCTAGATCGGGGTGTAGTAACTGTTCTGCCTGGGTCAGTTGATATTACTCGTAGATAATCATAATACCAACTACAAAACATATGGTAACGTGAAATAACTTTGATGAACAGTCAAACATATCTGAGAGGCTTTTTATAGATATATAGCCTAAATAATACTTCCATACGTATATAGATTTTAATTCTAAGAAGAGTTTTCAGGTTTATATATATATATATATATATATATATATATATATATATATATATATATATATATACACACACACACTAGAATACCCTCTCCAAACAGTTAAAATTAATTCCTCGAAAAGAACAGCTTTGCACAACGAAGATTAAACTCAAGATATTAAAATACTAAACCTTATGTCTCGAATCTTGATCTATGATTTTGATCGAAATCTATTATGTTATTTTGATTCTAGGAAATGTCTACATTAAAAGCGTAAGATTAAAGGCTCCTAAGCGGAAGATAACATTCAGAGATCCGCAATAAATTGGTGTATAATGACCATGGATCAAATCTGAATTTTAAAATGGCGGTTTGTGCTCACATATTAAATCTTTTAAAATACCCCAAAGAAACTGAAATTTGTGTAATATTCATTCATTTATATCCTATAACTACTGTTCTATTTTAGCAAATATTTGAATGTTAACGAAGCCCCCCCCCCCTTTTACTTCCTTCGCACATAACTAAATTAAACTATATATGATGACCTCTTACACAATGCAGCTGTGTTCCAAACTTGATAATGATTTGTTTATGAGCTTAGGAGTGAATCCCATACATAGTAATACATAAAATATACACATACAGTCCTTTATATCAAATATTATATATATATACAACCTGATCGTACGGGCATTGTGCTGCAATATATTGCATTTATAAACAACTATTATTATTATTATTAAACAGGATGTGTGGTTGGATACAGCGAGTGTAATCACGCCGAGATTCGAAACCCGAACAACACGTCACATTCAAATACAATCACTAGTAATGAATGTTAAGGTTGCAACTCACAATGTAAATGCGTATTCTTAAGTGCGTCCTTCAAGTCTGCGCATTTAACGGTTACATAATATTTAATCCTTAAGCGTTACAGACAAAAGGATCAAGTGACAGACGGACTTAATCTTTTAGATAAATGCGTGCCCGTATTTACAAAATCTATTTTAAACTTAAATGTGACAATACAACGCAAATTATATTTTAAACTGAACTGTGACTAACACACCGACGTGCTATTTCTAACTCCAGTGTGACCGACCAAATGACAAATACAGATTCCTGGACACTTATAAAATAAAAAAGCAAACAAAGAATTATTCCAAAAGAAAGAAACAAATTACTTCAACTACTTTTACTTGAAGCAAAATATTTTGTTGCGTTTTTCATTTGATTACCGATTCTAAAAATAGCGAGTACAAATTACGTCGCACTCCAAGAAAACCAAAATGGTAACTCCTCTCAGAGTTCTTCGTTCTTTTTGAAGAAGAAATATACCAACACAATATCTCTAAATAAAACAAAAAATATTAACTCCAAGCAATTGTACAACTATTTTTATATAAGGTATGCAAACCTGACGAAAACCCTGGCTAATATTTCGGTGTTTTAAGATGGGTTGTACATCGAACATGTAGATTAGTTTACTGAGTTTAGTAGATCCTACTCGTTGTTTTACTTAAGTAATCTTGGGACTATTTACATTAGGATCTGCAAGACATTTCTATGCAAGCAGAATAAGTTTCCCTATGAATTGTCTTTTTCTCCAATTATCTACAGGCACAAATGTGCATATATATATATATATATATATATATATATATATATATATATATATATATATATATAGTCTCTGAAATTTTTCAACCATTAAAACTATAAAAAAACAAGCAAAATAAAAACTTATTTTCCCAAGTCTTCCAGTGGAAAATCACTCATGTAAGTCAATTTATTTCTTACAGTTATTATATTAGTTAGTTCTAACACTATTTTAAGGGATCATCAGTTGTTTACCATGAAAAACTGTTTCGGGAATTTAAAAACAAGACAGTATTTAATTTCATGGCTTCCAAGCAGAGTTCATCAGACCCCACTTCCTTTAAAAGACAAAAACATAAACGTTCCTTATACTAAATCTACGTTTTGTTCCATATAAATGTTTTGCTAACTTATATTAATTATTTAAGACACAAAAAAAAAAAATCTTTACCTGTGCTGTTCGTCTGTCTAATAAAATTTATCCGTTACTTACAAAAATGTTGCTGCATTTTAAAGTGTTTGGACGAATCCATGACACTATTATTTAAGTGATTAATGTATTATTTTTAGTTTTATATTTGAAATATAAAAAACATCAACACATCAAAAAATAAAAAATAAATAAATATATACATATATATATATATATATATATATATATATATATATAAACATAGATACATATATATACCTTTAGTTCCTCCTTCTCTCCCTCGTCCTCCTTTGTTGTCCATCTCCCCTTTGTCGTCAACCTCAAATTAATATTAATCTTCCTTGTTCACTTACAGTTTTTCTAATCTGCGTTCACAACTGCGATTTTTTTCTTTTCTCATTGTTTCAAATCTACGTCTATAAGTTAACCGTTAATTTGTTCTCTTTTTCTTTCTTTTTCTTCTTCTTCTTCTTTGCCAACTCCCGGTGTTTATATACACATGTATATATATATATATATATATATATATATATATATATATATATATATATATATATATGTATATATAACAGCAATATATTTGATATGGACATATCAATGCACAAAACTATCTATCTATCAATATCATACTAAAACTATGTGGATCTTGTTTACTTGTTTGTTTATTTGTCTTCGTGTTAAATGGATGGCGTCACAAATTGTCGACGTCCTCCAGTAAAACAGGTGTTACCATAAATATTTAACAAATACAATATTATTGTATACTAAATATACAAAAGAAACAATTATTACAAGCAAAACTCCGCAGGCGTTATTTGATGACCAAACTTTTATTGTATATTATATTTGAGCAAAATTACTTTCAAAGATTTACTTGGATTTATATCATAGTTAGATTATCTATATATGCTATATATAAATTTGGGTTTATTATAAGTACTACTTACGAAAATGTTTGATTGAATAATACATGAAATTGATTGTATGCTTCAAGATTGTAACAGTATACTGACAACTGTGAAATAAGTGCGAAGAATATACATCAGCCACTAAGTGTGATATTTTACAAAAAACCTCAAATATATATGACTACACACATACAGATGTTACTAAAATATAGTTAATTATTCTTTTTTTTTCAAGAGAATCATGGACGCTAATTTGTTAAAAGTTACTAATAGAAATATGGACAAAACATATTTTAAAGTTTTACATCTTTTATCTTAAGAAACAAATTTGATCACCGGCGGACATTGTCGTTTGATCTGATTAATTCCTGCTGACATTTTTATTGACTGACTGTTACCAGTTTATCCGACATTTTTAGCCACTTTTCAATCGTGAGAACCAAGACTACACCCATTGAAACACATAAATATAGTCACGTCAACCGAAGTCAAGTACCTGATATTAATGTCAAACGGTGTACCATTGTGGCAAATAAGAAGTGGTAGAGGCACGTATTCCTTGAAAAACGAATAGACAACTACTGGATGCCGGAAGAGAAAAACATATAACGCACTACAAATAAACCTAGGAACCTTCCTTGAGAAAGTGCAACGGATATGAGTCAGAGATGTCTCTCTTTTTACTCTCTTTCTCACTCTCCTTCACTATCAATCTATCTATCTACACGTATTCCTCTCCATCTTCTCAATATATATGTCGTTCTAGGTTTACAAGAGTTCAAGACAGAATTCAGGTTTATATTGTGATATTTAAGAAACACACAACAACTACACATCACTGTATGTGAGTGTATATTTGGCGAAAAGGTTAAATAAAATTCCAGACACAAAAGAATAAATGGCAGAAAAGAAATTACTTCATTTTCCTCTCGCTGAAAAATACGAACTTTCATTTTGAACAAAAAAATAGTTCATACAATATAAAAAAGTCATTCTGATTTGTACTAAAACACTTTTCTCCCATTTTTTCTATTTTTTTCCTAACTTATCGAATATAGTAAAAAAACTTAAGAAGTCTTAAATTGTTCTGAGTTTTTTTTTCGAGGATTTGAAAGCAAGCAGGAATTTATTGGTGTTGGCTGACCAATGAAGATTCATTTAACTGCCTCATCTCATACGCTTATCGGCATTTTTTGTTTCTCAGACTCAATTTTCGTCGGTTCCTTTCCATTTTGCCTAAATGTTTTTCTCCCCTTTTTCCCCTTTTTAAGCCGCTTTTTAACTGCATCCCGTCTGGCTATCTGGCGCTAAAATTATAACAATCAAAATACCATTTCTGTTTCGAAATATATCCCACCTTTTATATAAAAAAAAGAAGTTTTAAAAGTAATACTATGCAGAACTAAAATAGAATACCTTATTATTGATTATTTTATTTTACCAGTGTAAGAACTAAAAATATTTTTCGTATTATATCTTACGGTGGTGCTGGGTACTAATATGTATGCATTATTATTTTAATGCGTTCATAGGCTATTTTTTAAAACGTATTATCTAATATGTTTCCACTGACCTCGCCGTAACACTATATTTAACACCTTATGTTTAGATCTGTCGGGACTGCATTAGAGATACAATCAATCCGACTCCTTTAACAAAATAGATAATTCGCATGTGCAAACAAAATGCCACGCAGCGATTAGTCAATCGACAAGTCAGGTGTAAACGAAAAGTAAAGCCTTATATTGTTATATTTGAGAAACACACACAATAATTTTCAATGTAATAATATATAAAAGTTATGATCATCGAATGGTTAACTTAATTGAAAGCAGATCTCATCGATAGGTAAAGATTCCACATCAAAAACAATTCATCTATTTCCTACCTACATATTCGCACAGCCAGTATATCTGTTTTATAAATGATGATAGTGATATGCGTCACGCGTGTGAAACTCTCAACTAAACGCCATGCATCAAGATCGCACATATAAACCAAGCATATAAGGGAACTACAACAAACAGCACCATGCACTTTATCTAATACATGTTGAAACCTTTTGAACACGAAAAAGCGACTAATCCACCAGCACAGATAAACTGCTATCTCTCACGACTACGAACACTTTTTGCTTCCATAAAGAAAGGGCGTAAGATATTCACTGACAAAACAACTCTCATACTAATCGAGAACGCAACTCACATAGACACATTTAAACATTCTTAAACATTTTTGTATCAATAAGTTTTGTTCTATGTTAAGCACTTACAATTCAGTGATTCTTTGTTATCTTGATCAGTTGTATTTTGAATGGGTATTCAATCTACTTGTGTACTTCACATGCCCCGCGACAGATACCAAAGTAAACACCATATACACACTGTCATATGAGATATGAAATAGAAAAAACGGTTATTGCTTATGTGTTCATTGACGTTTCATCTTTATTCAAAGAATTTCTTTAGATAAATGATTTGTAAATAAACTTAGAATTTAAGATTTTAATATAAGTGATTGGCCTGTGACGAAGAAAGAATACTTTTATTCTTTTTTCAAAACAAATATAGAGATAACAATTTAACATATGTGGTACTTTTATGAAGTGGAATCAGTGTTTTTGTTAAATTTTATATTTGGTGTATCGATTTTATGTACACGTTTAAGTAGATCTAAATTGAAATTTTGTTCTGTTATTATCAGTTTGCTGGGTGAAAGAGATACATTCGAGAAGCTGTTAGATTGTTTAATTGTGTAAAATGTTATAATGCGTGTTTATTCAAGAAGTCTTTGACGAGATTTATTTAAAATGAATTTTACAAGTCCTGCTTGTTAAACGACTTACACACATAGGAAAGTCTGAATTAGCTACTAGCGACAATCCTCGAGTGTTTTCGATCTCTCTCTACAAAAGTTTGTCAGGGCAACCTGACATGAGAATACTTCCTTATAATAGTCAACGCTAACCAAATATTCAAAATAACATGGTATTCGAAGCCCAAATAATATCCCACCGGCACAGCTATGCAGTGGGTCATACGAGGAATAATGCACCTTCTCCGAGTTATGTTGCTCCAGGTAACATTACTGAGCTGGATACGCCACCAGCCGAAATAGATGTTTGTCCTGGAATCCGTTAAGATCAAGAGATGACGAGAATGATATACTATAACTGGTCAATTGGGGAGGAGGAAATTAATGTTCTTAACTTCTTTATTAACCAAACGTATAGACGATGAAGAGAACTTTAATTGAATATTCAAATATCTATGTAATCCATATAGAGAACTAGAGTTAGCTCCAGGGAACAGCTATTTGATTTCTGAGAACTTCGACTGAAGTAAAATGAAACAATATATATATATATATATATATATATATATATATATATATATATATATATGCATTCATGTTCATTTTAATTCAATCGAAATTCTCAGAAATCAAGGGGGGGTCTTCTTGGGGCTAACACTCGATTCTTATATAAGATACACAGATATTCGAATATTCCATTAAAGTCCTTCTCTACTTCTCAAACGCTGAGTTAATAAAGAAGTTAGGAACATTAATTTCCTCTCACTAATTGACCAGCAAACTATGTTATAGTATATTTTCTTCTTGTCGTTTGATCTTTTAATCCATGACAATAATTAATATAGTCTGGTGGATTTTCCAGCTTAGAGCTGTTTCTAGAGGCAACAGCACTTTGAGAAATTCACCATTCCTCATATAAGCCAGTGTTTGTTTGCCATACTAAGGTGATCTTATTTGTTCTTCGAATACTATTTTATTTAATATTTAGTCAGAGTTTACTTGTAATAAGAACTATCTTTATGTCAGATGTCAGGTTGTCTTGACAAACCCCTGTATATAACAACCTTAGACACTAAAGGTAAGTGTAACGTAGGCATTTACGTTCTCTTATATATATATATATATATATATATATATATATATATATATATATATATATATATATATATATATATATATATATATACCACTTAGAGCGACTCTTGAATATAAAATTAGAATAACAGATCCTTGCTTTCGGTAGCATCCTATAATCATATCATATTACACGTTATGAATTTCATGTTATTTATTCCTCTTGTCTATATCTATTTTCTTTTTTATATTCTCAAATCTCTGACTTTCTACAGCGAACTTTAATTATGTAGCCCGCACTAGATCACATATATGTTTAACCAAAAATAAAATAAACATTTTAAATCTATGAAAGATTTTGGAGATAGCAGAAAACAAGTAATAACTTGGAATTTAAAAAATTCATTTGCTTCCAAAAAGTTTTGGTCAGGTACAGTTTATTTAAATTTTTAGCTACAAATAAGTCTAATATAGTGACCTTTACACCTAGGTTAATTAATACAATATGATTTTTAGAACAAAACCATAAGTAAGTCATGAGACTACATACATTTTACTGCCAATGTAAGAATGACCCAAAGTATAACCTAAGCTTTGCTTGTCTGTATTTTATGAAGCATTCCCGAACTTATGCAACTGAAACTTAAATGACTAGATACTTTGCATGATAGTTACTGTTATCAAATGACGTCACATACACACATCAAATTAAAAAAAAACAGAAGTTGAAATTTCATTATATGAAATGCTGACTTCATTAGCAACAATATGGGCCAAAGATCGGCCCGTCGCTTTCTATAGATGCCTTCATGATCACAGGTAACTCTAACTTGACCACTAAACTCGACTCCAAAGAACGCCATGGTCATGGAATATGTGCTTATGTCAGGTACGGTTTACCATGTGGTATGGGACACTTTCTATGAAGAACATAATCCTGGTTGTTCAGCCTTTTGCTAGCCTCCATGCCATTGGTGACTTTAATGTCTACAATGTTGGGTGGTTAGTCCACTCAAAGAAGACTGATGCTGAAGGGAGTGTCACGACATCTCCCTTTGTATGTGTGCTGACTCAAATTGCTGACCAGCACACACGCGTCCCCGGTGCTAATAGACATTGCGCAACCATTCTTGATCTTTTTCTGACAAGTGTCCCATTACAGTGCACATCACCTCTCCTGTCAAGGTCAAAACAAGTTCAACAAGTCCCCTGGTGTCCTTTTATATTGCAAAGTTTATCGATACTCAAGAGCCGATTGGGACAATTAATATCCTTTATATCTTAAATACCCTCTTTAAACACTCTTCAAGATGAATAAGGCTTGCATAGCATCTAAAATGTCTGAGTGGTTTACTGCTGGTATTGAGAAGATTATACCCCACAAAACATTCCAACCAAGACCGGGCAGTCAAACCACGGTATACGCTCGAATACGCAGCCGCTATTGCCAACATAAGCCACTGGTGTCAACGAAATAGATGCCCCAAAACCAAAAGTTTCTTTAATATTGACCGAAACCACCGCAAAAAAAGTTATTGAAAACGCTAAAGAGTCCTATACCCAATCAGTTAAGTTTAAAGTTGCCGATCAGATGCTTGGCGCCAATAATTTCCTGAACAGATGCAAGCCCTCTATCTCAACCATCATAAATGTGTGGCACAATGCGTAATCTTTTGGGGAGCTAAGTGCTTCCCGTTATATACGTAACCCTTGCGATAGACTTAGGTTTCAAATAAAGTGAATTCGCTGCACTAAAAATGTCAGCTGACTGATCGGGGTATTCGGTGTAATCCGATGTCAGCTAAAATATAAACAATGCTTGAGACACCAGCCAGGTTCAACAGGTCAAAGAAAACCTGTCATCGAGATTTGTTGAAACACTGATGACGGATGTATTCCCTCTCTCTCTTTCTCTCTTTCTCTATCCCTCTGTCTCTCTCTCCTTCTCTCTCGTCCCCCCTCTCTCTCTCTCTCTCTCTCTCTCTCTCTATATATATATATATATATATATATATATATATATATAGAAAAAAGATTGAAAATAAAGATACTGGTTTGAAATTCGAACGAAGAAGACGCGTTTGTCACGCGGTCTGAGATGTTTCTTTTCAAAATATAATAAATCATATTTTTATATAAAAAAGTAAAATGGTTTGCTCCATTATTACATAATGTTTGATTTGCAGCACGATGGTCCCGACCAAACAGCCGGCTAGCCAGTCCCAGAAGCAGACGACAGTGACTATCGTCAGACGATGATTGCTCACTGGCCATAACAAGATGAGACATTGCACATACGTTCACATGTTATCACACATCGCCCCGTCGTCACAAAAACCGGCAAAGATCGCCCAGCTGTCCAAAGCCATGGTGCCACATTGATGCTGGTCCCAAGATATACCCCTTCAGCCAACGGGAACTTTGCCACAAATGGACCAGAAGTGATATCCTCAGCCTCTAATGAATATTAAACTTTTGTAAAGTTCTTGGAAGCAAATTCTACTATTTGTATCAGAGCCACCTACCCTTAGACTTTCCCACATGCCCGGAAAGCCCCATACTTAGAATAACTATCTGTAATGTAGCCAAACTTATTTATAACTTCGATCGCAGGAAGGCAATTGGTCCCGACAACATTTCAAGAACCCGCAACGCAAAATAGCTCTTACCATTACTAAGTTGTTTAATTGTTGCTTAAATTAGAAATGTTTTCAATCAATGGTAGATTTTGTTGGCCTGCCCGATATTAATAAAACTAGAGACTGCTCCTCTGCATCCCAGTATAGACCGACCAATCTGTTGTGCGCCATGAGTCAGTTGCTTAAATCTTTAACAAATAAAGTAGTTGCCAACAACCTCAATGAAAATTATATTCTTAGTGACAAACAATACGGATTTCTTTCTGTAAAATTATAGTTGACATAATGATTGTGATATCGCAAAGAAACAGTGACTCTATCGAGAGGGGATCTTCGTTTCTATGGCGATATCTCTTTATATATCTTCGAATTGTCTTGAACAAAGGTTTGCTCCAAAAGCTTGTTAGCTATGGAATGTCTGGAAATGTCTTTTTAACCATCAAATTCTTTTATCTCCGATAAGGCTATAAAAGTAATTGTCGACGGGAAACAGTCTGAAACACAGCATCAACGCTGTCCGGCCTCATGGATCCATTTTGTTCTCAACCCTTTTCCTGATCTTCATGAACTATCTTCCAAATTATTTTCTGAGATCATTTGTTAACATCTATGCAGACAACGTAACTATTCATGGAAACACTTTAAAGAGCATTGGTGATCAAGATCTTTTCGACTCTATTTCTTCTGACTTTGAGTACGTGGTTTAACAGGGAAAAGTAGTTACTTTTAACTCATCTAAAACCAAGATTCCTTGTTGTTACAATCAATGCTCAGGCCTCCTCGAAGAACCCCCTTCTTTGATAAGCTTAAAAGGCTAGCTTTCATTTCAAACCCGAAATGGAACTTACATCAAATCTTTTGATAGGTTTGCTGGAAAAATAGTTGGACAATTCTACCGCCCCAGAATGTACCCCACCTCCAACGCAGTCCTCTACCTGTATAAGAGCCAACAACGTCTAAAGATGGGATACTGCTGTCATATTCTGGGAGATGCTACATGGAACACTCTTTCCTGTCTTGACAAAGTACACAAGCGACTCCATTATATAGTGGGGAATGGCTCTTGTAGTCCTTACACTCAATGTTGTAAGCCTTTCTCTAATGTATCATTATGTTGATGGTACAAGCTCAACTGAGCTCACATCTCTAGTACCCCCACCACCGTAAAACATTCACAGGAAAACCAAGTGTTTCCTAAACCCCAGAGGATAACATTTATTTCCTTTCCTCTTTACTATAAACCAAAATAATTTTCCATGAACATGGTTTCTTTCCTAGAACGTCCGGCCTGTTTAACAGGATACACTGATACTGCTTTCCAAGCGACTACAACGTGGTCGTCTTCAAGTTTTATGTAAACAGACACTTGTTGAGAATTCCTGTTGGAATATTAAGTAATCTTATGCCTATCTTACTCATTGTTTCCGATCCCGTTGTTGAGGCGATCAAGCCCTAACTGAACGCTCTTATCCCCAAGTATCCCAGGTCCTTGATAAGTGGTGACTTTTTTGTAAAAAAAAAGAAGCCAATCTTTACGATGAACGGGATCTTTGTTGTGGCCTTGACCTTGATCTTGACCCTCAACCTAGATATCCCAAAATTAAATCAGTTTTAGGTTAGCCCATTAACGACATTTAGACCAATATTGGTGACGATTAGTCGAACGATGTGGACGCTAGGCTGTACAGAAAGAAAGAAACTCGATCGAAAACATCACCGCTGCCTTGGCAGATATGCTTACTGTTAGATGAATACGGAAAATACCCAGTGAGGATGGACATATACAAAACGAGATTGATATACAACAGAAGTGGAATACATTAAACAGACAAGAATCTAGTGACAGCTAGAAAGTCGGACAATCACAGTGAGAGAATAGCTTGGAGCAGACGTATTTGATAGACACCAGAGATAACGCTACTGGGAGGATTACCATATTATTAATCTTTCTCTTTCCTTCTCTCTAGGGCACGAAATAATACTTTGGAGAACAAATCCATAAGGTTCTCCTGGTGTAAGTTCTAATATCATCCTCGTAAGTGTTTGTGAAACTTGTCCGAGAAAATACTACGTTTTGTAGATTTTTGTCACGAAATAAAAGCAGTCATGGGCTTTTGTATTTTTCTTTTTATAGGACGGAGGTTGAGTGGTTTACCTTTTATGTCAGGGCGGTCAAATAAAATAGAGGTCGCGTTTTTATTTCATGAGAAGGAGACTTTGTCCCCGGTTTGTATTTCATTTCGATTCCAGTTCAGTGTTATGCAGCATTACTGAAACTTTAATCCCCATCGGACTACGCAACAATCTTCATTTTGCTATAGGCCCGTTGTATTGATAGCGTGGTCTCACTACACTATGCACTTATCTATTTTCGTACTAATATAAAATGCAGACGGTGTGGGACACCAAAACCACAATGCAATAAAGATAAGCTACGACTAAGCAAAAGGAAGATATTCATTAGAGTGAATAAAGAAAACGTGATAAATATAAGTATTCAAAAATATACCAAACTTTCAAATTATTATGGCTTATTTTAAAGGTGTGTGAATTGCTTAATTGATACTATGTGTTCGAATATGTAGAATTACAAATTATTTCTGATTTTGTTTTTGTGGTCGTACACGCATTGATACGTTTGTATCAATATTTGAACTGGATTTGAAAAATAAGGCTAAAAACAGAATTCTCCACATAAGGTTATGTTAAGTAGAAAAACAGAAAATTCCATTAGAAGTTAGAGATTAGAATTAGAGCTATGTTCCAGGATATGATATCATCGGCAGGAAGTCCGAAGTGACACTAAGCCGAGAAGATAGCCAAAACCTCCTCTTTGACTTACAAACTGATTGGATTCGGACATCTTTTTCGAAGATCTATAACCGTACCCCTGTGGAGCTGCCGATGGGGAAGATAAAGTACTCAATAACTTTACCGTGTTGTCAAAAAATAAAGCAACAGAAGAACGTAGTCAAAATGTTGTCGGTGTTCTTTTTTCTTTTTATTGCACATCTATTATATAATCAATGAAAAAAGAAGACAGAAACACTGCTGCTATTTCTTCAGTATGGCGATTGCGACGGCTATTAATAACAACGGAAGCGAAGATTAAAAATGAAGAGACATCACTACTCATTGAGCCTACTATGCACAACATGTCTACGAGACGAGGATGGACAATCTCGTAGGTTCGAAAGTATTAGTAGCGGAACGTAAACAATATTATTGTCGTTACGTTAGACTGTTACGACATTTATGTAACTGCGATTTCTCAACCATGGGTCAAATAGAAACCTGTTTTTAATTAAGCGGATACAATGGATCGTTTATGATAAATATTGAAGTTTCCTAATTAAATAATCCTTAAATTAGTGAACTGCCGTAAAACAGGCAAAGCAAAGCAAAGCAAAGCAAACCAAACCAAACCAAACCAAACCCCACCGAACCATTGTTCACTTTTTGGGCTAAAAGTATGATTATATATGTTCAAAATATGTACATCTACATCAAAATGAATTGATGCATTCATATCAACATAGATTAATTTATTTGTTTTTCATTTATTAGTATATTAATTTAGGCGTATTTAGTTGTAAATATATGGCAGCTAGAATATAAAGTTAATAGGTATACTATTACACTGACGATATTATTCCTTTCGAATTAATTTATGTCTAAATAAAAGACTTGATTAAATATATCAATCATATGAAGTGTATATATATATATATATATATATATATATATATATATATATATATATATATATATATATAAGTGACAGTAAAAATAAGTTAGCAAAGCCAGTTAAATATGAGAATAAAAATACAAAATGCAAAATTAGTCGCTTTCTGCTCGCTATATCTGACAACTTCCTCACTTTTATTTAACTGTTTCTCTCTTAAATATAGGTTAAAGTGTAATACTACTTATGGTGTTATTTTCGTTCGACTGTGAATTAACAGCTATAGAAAGAGATAAATTGAGTCACGGAAACGAGAGTGATAGAGACTGTATAACATAAGAGCGAAGGTTCACACAACATACGGTGAATAAGAATAAGATGGAAAGACAGAAAGGTCGTAAGAGATTGATTACTCTCCGAGTTATTTGCACATTGGGTCCAATTAGAACAATTAAGATGGACTTTTTCAAGCACAACTCAATCCCTAAATGAAGGAGTATGTAGCATGCATTTCATGGGATTTAACATACATAGTGAACACTAATATGATTAACTAACCTTTATCATAATAAAATATATACATAAAATAAATATGGTTGTATGCGCTTGTTTCTCAGCCTACGTATCACTTGTCAATATTTAATTTCTGACTTATACTATTGCAATATTAGGAATTAGCAGGTGCTTGCGCCTACTTTAGTCTGGTTTAAGTTGTTCTATAAACTAAACAAAAGTCATCGCCACTGTGACGTAAGGGGCTACTGTGTATTAGATGAAAAATGTATAGATTTATACTATGTATCGTGCAGCGAGATATTGTTCACATCATATTTAAATGAATTCCTGCATGTATATAAAGTCCGTGAAACATGAAGCAGGGAGGCAATTAAAAAGAAACATTCTAAAGAGGAACAACACTATTAAAGCATAACGCTTTGCGACATCTTTTGATCTCTAAGTGAAGAGGTGGGATATTGCTAAATGTCGAGTTAGTCGAAGGTATTTACGTTGGAGGGTGAAACAAGTGCATCAAGTTCGTCGGAGTACATTCCATTAAAATACAAGCACAGGGATGCACTGTTGGAGCTTTGTAGAGAGGCTGACACCTATTATATTAGAGGCTCTTCTTTAGATCCTGTTTAAGGGGAATATACTGGGGGTTGGCGCACCAGCCCAACTGTTGAAACTATACTCTATGCATGGGCTGATGGTGGCTTTGTAGTGATATAGGAGACTGGCATGTAAGAAAGTTTTCTAGCTCAGTAGATGGACCCTACTTTCTTTGCAGAGTTTTATTAGTTAGGTCATCTGCTACTTGTATATACACTTTCATGCATCAGTTCGAATGTGAAAAGGCTCCATCCAAAAGCAGAATTCAGAACTGGGTGTACCACGGAAAGGCGAACTGTCTTCTGGGGGTCCTCCAGACCCAATGAAGTAGCCACCAAGCCCCTGCACTCTCCCAAGTGCACGGTGTGGACTGCAATCTCGGTCAGAGGCATCATCGGACCAATCTTCATCGAAGAATCTGGCGCAGTAGTGACAGTCACCAAGGAGCGGTATGTGGAGGCCCTCAAAACCTTCAAGAGTGAGCTCCAGACCCTCTACCCGTCGCTCATGAGCAAGTTCTGGTTCCAGCAAGACGGAGCAAGTTCTCACACATGAAAGCTGTCCTGAGATCGGCTGAAAGAGAACTTCGGAGGCCGAGGGATCAGTCTCAAGACTAATTTTGAGTGGCCACCCCATAGCCCGGACCTAAGCCCCCCCCCCCACCCGATTTTTTTTCTTGTGGGGCTATCTTAAGGACAGAGTGTACGCAGGGAAACCCAGAACCATCATGGAACTAAAGGAAGCCATCAGGGAAGAGATGAGAGCCATTCCCAATTCAGTCTGTAAGAACGTCATGGACAACTGCGCCTCAAGAAATGCACGAAGCTAAATGGAGGCCATCTAGAACACATGCTGTAGTACGGAGCAAAAAGGCCAAAGACCCTAGTGTTTTGATTTGATGTTTTGAATATAATAAACTAGTTATGACCAAAATCAATTTCATTCGGACGAAACACTAAGACACGGGGCCTAATTAGAGTTGAGCCCCATTTTTTGGGGGGTCACCCTATATAAGACAATATAGCAACGTACAATGTTTGTTTGTATATATATATATATATATGTATATATATATATATGTATATATATATGTATATATATATGTATATATATATATGTATATATATATATATGTATATATATGTATATATATATGTATATATATATATATGTATATATATATGTATATATATATGTATATATATATGTATATATATATGTATATATATATATATGTATATATATATGTATATATATATGTATATATATGTATATATATATGTATATATATGTATATATATATGTATATATATATGTATATATATATGTATATATATATGTATATATATGTATATATATATGTATGTATATATATGTATGTATATATATGTATATATATATAGAATTATAAAAATAAAAACTATACACACATTAAGGTTGTACACATAATAACTTATTTCGACCCCTTTAATTAGGTCTCCTCAGATGTATAGACAACCACGTCAAAAAAAACAAATAATGAAGGAAATTGATTGTCTTCAAAAGATAAATTCACTTTTTTGATTGGTCTATGTATAAAAGAGGTAAATGTTAAAATAATCGAGGAGGGGTGACAGAAGTAAGATTAATTTTTTAATATATGCAGAAATATAAAAACATAAATATATATAAAAGAATTCTTTTTTGCTATTTAAACAAATACAATAAATAAATCATCTCATTTAAAATTTCGAATGTGAGCCTTATGGGCAAAAATACATGATGAAATACTCGAGCGTTCACGATTAAAAACTACGTTTAATTATTTACGATTAAAAATTAGAAGACGAAAATGTAGGATGAAGATTTCGGTTTAGATTAGAACATATTAAAAATTTAAGTTGTATAGCGTCAAGATTCGAGATGATTTAGACTATGGAATTAAAGTTTAGCGACAATTTAAAAACGGTTGATTTACAAAATTGGTAAAGATTCGGGCGTTCACGATTAATTATTTATGATTAGAAATAAAAAGACGAAAATTCAGGACGAAGATTTCGATTTATATAGGAAGTTATAAGAAAACTTAATTGGTTATAACGTCAATACGGAATTAAAGTTTGGCGACATTTAAGCACGATTAATTTACAAACTAGAGTTTTACTAAAAAAAAAAAAAAAAAAAATTACTAATTTGTTAACATTTACCTTTACAGTTATAACTCTTATTGTAACTATACTTTAAAAGAATTGTTATTTTCAAAGAACTTTAAAACGTGCTGTTGATTTTAAACCTGTGTCTGTGTCTACATTTAGCCATCAGTTCGTCTCGTCTATTTAAAATGTTCTTGTCTTCATATTTTAGTATTCTAATTTTTTCCTCCAGGCACAAATTGCATCTATGTCTAAATCCTTTAGGAGTGTTCGAATGACATAGTATGGACCACGAAATAGTTGGTGTTAATTTGTTATTTTTTAAAAACCACCAGTGTTTGGCTAATTCCGTCTTATTAGTGACGTTCGGGTTTAAAAATGAGTGTTTGTGTACGTAGAATCGTTGTTTCCAACTCCCGGCGGATATTCCTATGTATACTTTCTTATTGTTAGTATTTTCTTTAGGATAAATCGTAGCCTTATATACAACGCTTTCGACGTTACAGTTACCTTTAAGTGGGCAGTTATTTTTAATTTGACAATTACATTTTTTTCCCCCTTTTTAGTTTTCTTACTCGGTGTGCTCAATATTTTTTTGTTATGTGTATTAATAATGTTCTCCATATTTTTGGTGCAAAAATAACTAATTTTCACCGTTTTCCTATTGAAAATTTTACTTAAAGGATTAGTCGTTTTAA
>OY744515.1:242290607-242303107 GCA_963556195.1 Sepiola atlantica | reverse complement strand
TTTGATTATGATTATTATTATCTTTATTATTATCTTTATTATTATTATAATTATAATAATTATTTTGATTATGATTTTTATTATTAAAATTGTTATCTTTATTATTATTATAATAATTATTTTGATTATGAGTTTTAGAATTATTATTATCATTATTATCATAACACTGATTCAATTGCGAACTTATACAATGTTCTATGTTTAAAATCGCTATGATGTTTTCATTGATACATGAGAAATTGCTTCTTCGATATTATTTTATGTTGTTCTTATCATTACAGCTGGAAAATGTTCCTCCTTCAATAAATTATTTTTCATTTGTTTGTATAATAAATAAATCCTTAGAAATAATATGACATCTCATTTCCTACGTAGAACAACTGCACTATAATTGTTTGAGTTTTTTGAAAATTCAAGCTGCATTGTTTCATTTTATTTCCATTTGTCAGATAATGCTTTCCTTCTCAAATTTTAGAGTGTGCTACTTAAAATAAAGAAAAGGACCTGCACACGACATCCTTCATTATTTTATCAATCACCCTCATTTTACAGAACATAGTAGAATCAACACCTATGGACAAAACTCGATTAAAATGGTATAATGTGTCAAACATTACGACAACACAGACACGTTAAAAAAATTACAAGACCTTTTCGTGCATCAGTCGAAATGTCCTTTTCAAAAGGTAAATTCAGAACTGGGTGGACTACTTCGAGAAATATGAGACAGTAGAGAACCTCGTTGAAGATGGTGACAATCGTCCAAGCAATTAAAGACTCCCCATAAAATGTACAGATTAGCTGATCGATAGTGTGGTAAGTAAGTTCAACAGAGTTTGAAATACTGTACGCAAGATTGAACTGCAGACCCTACACCCGTTGTTTAGTGTATAGTTTTGGTTGCTACAATATGGAGAAATCTATCAGACTTTGCAAGATTAGATTAAAGATAACGTTGGATGTTGTCTGATCAGTTGCAATATTGTTTTCGTGAGCACCTCACACCTCAGCCTTCAGTCGGTTTGAAAGGATGATATGAACAAATTTGTGATGCCACGCAAAAATACATAAAAGATAATAGAGGTCATCCTGATCACATGTTCTAGAAAAAAACATAGTTCAAAGATGTCATGTTTCAATATAATGTTATTTTACACAATAAATTAGTTATTACCAAAGTCTCATTTAATTTAAGCTGGAAATTAATAAATGAGACTCGTCGAAACTGGTGCTCGTATTTCGGTACAAACGTGAAGACATCGCAATGTAGGCCAAACACAAAATATATTGAGCGGAATACACTAAAACAGATAACAGTCTATTTAGCCACGGCTTCTAAGTGTCACTACTCATTCCCTCTTAAATGTCTGCAACATTTATCTGTTTCCATTTGAAATCATTTGATATTCTATCAATTATTTACGATGCCTGATGGTCAAAATAAACCGCGTTCGCATAAACAAAGAATCGTTACACTGTTAGAGCAATGTTATTGTTTAATAGAATTTGGCAAGGTTCATTAGTGTTTGAAACGCTAAAGAATGCTAGATTTCGTCTTAGTGGGTCGGCTAATTCAACAGACTGGAATGAAATATTTGATTTCAATATTTATACGAGGTAAAATACGATGGTATCAAATACGTTGCAATTTTGATCAATTATGTCAGACTGGTGTTCAGACGGAACAACTTCCGTTCATTGAAGCCTGACAGCTGAAGTGATCAACCAAGTCGTTCAAAGTTGCAACATTGAAGTACAAAGAGTTAGTTCAAGGAAATTTTTTTCCAATATGAATATAACGTAATTAACTCCTAGAATAAAAAAAACGTTATAATTGAATGAAGAAGGAATAAAAATAATAATAAAAATATTCATATGTATAAGAAATTTACTTCGGACAATTTATTTATACTATCGTTTTAATTATCGTTGTCTAACTTTAGTAAATATGATAAAATGTAATATTCAAAACATAATAGAAAATATAATATTATTATAAAATATGATGGTAAAATTTAGTAACACTTATTCGAATTAACCCTACATAAGATCTTCAAGGTTCGGATTGTAACCATTCGTTTTGAATATTCATAAATGATGGACCATTATATGATGTAAATTCAAAAATAGAAATTTGTTAGACATTTTAAAAGAACTAGTTAGACCACCAAGAAAAATGACTCACTTCTCATATAAGGAAGATACTTGGAAAATAAGGTTAAATACATAACTATGTAAACTACCAGAAATGGTATTAGGGAATATTAACGGTGAATATGTATTACATAACAGAGAAATCATGAAAGCAAATGATGAATGCGATGTTGTCTATTGTATCGATAGCAAATAAACTGAAACTGGATGTTTGGAAGTATTAGTTGAAGAGTGGTAACAAATATTTTAAAGATATTTATTTTGATTTTGCTAAAAAAATGTACCCGACCGAAGAGAATAGCCCCGCCACTATTAAACAAACAGAAACGTGTGGATTGTATTAAATACACGTTTTAGTACTTACTCAATGATATAGAATCAATTGATGTCATTGAGTATTGCATACAAACATCGTTCACTTTATAGTTCTCTATCCACATAAGCTAACATAGAGAGACGTCCACCATTCCGCTATTAGTTTTACAATTACGTTTATTCTGCAGTTTGTGCGACGAGAATTGAGGGTTTAATCGATCTTAACGTGAAGACGTGGATTAACCTAACTATAACTTAACAGGACTCACAAGACTCATGAAGATTTCAACGATCTCAACGTGGAGACCACAACCATCACACGATGCATATCTATATAGATACGACTCACAAAAATAGATCAAGGGCTTGTGCGCGTAATGCGAATATATAAGGTTACTATTTTTTTCAAAACTCACTGTTAGTGGTGTGGCTCGTCTACATTAGATTCGTTTTAAACCTCTAAGAATGTGTTATTTGAGTATTAAACTCAGACCTGGACTAGACTGTCTAGATGTGGAAACTGAAATACTAACATCGGGACGCATGAAAATGGTACAAATAGAATACAATACTGCACTAATAGAGAGAGAGATCGGAAAATTAAGATTGAGGACTGACTTAATTTATTTCTAATTTCAAAATAATTAATGCCATTGTTAACTATGATGTATTGCTATTATTGTAAAACGTATAAATACAGAATTAATCTCACCATTAGATTAATCGTAAAATATTATTCAATAAAACTGTGATTTTGATTAAAAAGTCTTTGTTTTCATTTCCATCTACGAACAAATAGACACAGAGAAAGAAGGACCGAAATACCAGTAAAAGAGACAACCCATTTATATTATAGATTCATAATGACGAAACCTTTAAATTTATGTTGCCTTCTAATGCAACTATTTTTGTATAGTACTTAAATGAAACAGAGTTTCCTACCATGGAAGAAATAGTTTTCCATGTCAGAGTTATTGCCCTTGGTTTTTGATCACTCAATCTTTTTAACAAAAGAGTTTGATCGGCACCGCTCGTTCTAACATGTGGTCGAGAATTATGAGTAGATTTCTTTCTCTCTTTGTTGTTTGGACGTTCGACAGTCACCATAGCTTTTAATATGCTTAATTCATCAGGAAATATGCACCGAGGAAATGTAAATAAATGGATTAGGCTTAGCACATATAATTTGTACATTCTTTTGCGTATGGTAGCAATGTATTTTATTGTATGTTAAATCTACAGATACACCTCTCATTTACTGCCGTTGTAGTCAGTCGTAGACACACTATTAATAAATAAAATGTTTTTGTCCTTTATGTTTGTCATCGTCTTTTACTGTTACTTTCTTCACTTTTGCCAACGAAATAAACGGCGATTCGTTGCAACACCAACATGCTCAGAGAATTAATTGTAATTCTCTACCCCCGTGTAGTTATCCTAATCAAATAGAATATCAAATATCTGATTTTAAAATAGCAAGATTAATTGTTTAAAATTAACAGATTTTAGAAACCAAAAGCAATTTAAAATTGGCAGCGAACCTATCTTCTAGCGAGAGCAAAATACAAATTCAACGGACAATACTTTCCAGGCTAGAAAACTTTAAGAGATATTCGATAATTTGAAGATCTTGTAACATTGTTCCAATGTAAATCGCCCTGGGTCATAGGCCAATTAGAAATTGCGAAACACTTTCGCAAAATTTCAATTTATCGGCAAGACAGAATTAAAGGAGTGCATAATTATATTTTAAGTTTATAATAACTGATTTCGCCGTGGGAACCAAATGAAACCGCTGGCTGTAAAGTGCATGATGTTCAGTGTTTGAAAAATTTGTAAACATTTAATTATAACGGTGGAAAAGAAGATATTGACTGATTAGTTGTCGATATTTGAAGTAACAACGTTTATAATTGTCGTCATTTACTCGGCCAGTCTATCTGTGAAAACGCACGTTTACAGTCTGATATATAATCTCACATACTTATAAAAGTGTACTTTATACATCAGTCATACGTGTGTACATGCATTTTACATGAAATAGGGAAGACAAACATATTTAAATAAAGTATATATTTAGAAGTGTATTATACAGGCAAACCTCTACATACGATTACCTCTACATACACATTTAATTAACATACGACATGATACATACAAAATTATATCTCTTTATAAAATTTCATGTGGATACATGAAATAGTAATATTATATATATATATATATATATATATATATATATATATATATATATATATATATATATATATATATATATATATATAAAATATTTGTTATTGTTTATCTATGGACGTATACGTTTCGTCTCTTTTCAATCAAGACTCATCAGCATAGAAGTACGACTATTCACCACCGGTCACACGATTCGAAACCCTGGACTACAAGTATTTTTTCAACCTACAGTCCAACGTCGCTAACCGCTAGGCCAGTTCTGAACAGCTTATAAACAATGATAATTTTAACACAATAACGGTGGCGAAAGCGTACAGGCATTCAAACTTCTATAAGGGAAGGAACGATGGATAAAGCAAGTGACGCTGTGTTACTACTACCATTTTACAGTGCTCTACTTTTTAACGAGGAGCTTCATATATATACATATATATATATATATATATATATATATATATAGCTAACTACATTAATCTGTTATATATGTGTATATGTATATATATACAGCATAATCACGTTGACACATTAGGTCTTGTTAGATAACCAATATTAAGCGACGTTGAGTTTGACTAATTGTAGATGGCTGTCTATTTTGAAATACCGGGCGCTGTATGCGAGGAGTAGTTTTGGTGACAAAACATCCATGCCAACAATACAGACCTGCAGATGCCTTATATTATGATCATTATTTATTGAGTAAACCGTTGTTTTCTGGGGGGCGATTTACATAGAATACTGGTAAAATGAAATCAGTACAACAGTTGAACATGTGCCTACGAAGTAACACTGTTTTAGCTTGCGTCGGTTTATATTGCTAGGTAAACGAGCCGACGTTGACCCATTGTTGAACAGAAAACTCGAATATATTAACTCATGAATATCTATTTTTATGTAATTATTTTTATTTGTGGCTGTAGCGTTCGTTGTTATTTTGCTTACTATTATTTCGATTGTCTCACTTTCCTAAGTGATTAAGATGCAGAAAATTTTATTATTAGTTGCCCTTAACTTCATAGGACGTATTTTTCCGTTAATATATATTTTTATTTATTTTATACGTACATAAAAGTAATCCATGGACACGTGTTTCTGGCTCACAGCCGTCATCAGAATGGCTAACTTAGACAGAGATCGAACCTTCGATATTGATGTCTATAGTCCAGCGTTCTATCAATGGACCAAGACGTTCCGTCTGGAAATATGTACGATTTTATCATCTAAATATTTAATGTATTTTTATGTAATCATTTTTTAACTTATGAATGATATATGTCTGCATTTCTATCTTCATGACCTCATTATCTTCTCGGGATATACGTCTAAAAATAACACGACAAATATTTCTGACAATATGTTACATATAACGTTGGTTTAAGTTGACGCTCTTCGAACTTTTATGAAATAAATTGTCATTTATTCTATAGTGGTGGGGACATTACTGAAATGAAGAAAAACATTTTTAAATGGAAGATTAACAGATTTCGGACATGTTGCTACAACAACACTGTTTTAAGCTCCGTCGTATTTACACCATTTGGTCAATGCACTTACATATATTGAACGTCTAAATTGTAAAAATAATCAAAATCCCGTACTTCGCAAATAATATACATCAGTGTAATTGTAACTATTCAATTCTAAATTACTTGTGCAAATTAGCGAATACTGACTAATTTATTATCGAGAACACATAAGAATTTATTTCCGATAAGTTGCTGTTTATAATGATAATTTTGTGTTCATGCTAAGATTGTACAGTTAATTATACCCCCGATTTTATAAAATCGGGGGACTTATATTTTGAGGCATGTCCGTCCGTCCGTTCGGATTTTTCTCCGCAACCATCGATAGAATTTCTCTGAAATTTTGCATGAAGTTTTAATTTTAGTCAGGTTAGAAAGTGACATTCTCTGATTTTTGAAAAACATCTGGTTAGCCCCCCAGACCGTCGAAATGCGCCAAAATGGCAAAAAATGACATTTTTTGCCCCATAACTTTTCATTCATCCATCCAATTTATCTGAAACTTGGCGAAAATGTGGAGGCAATTGTGCCTAATAGAAGATAAGTATCGCTGACCTTGGGGAAATCTGGTTCGCGCCCCCAGGGGGCCAAAAGCCCCCAAAATGGCAAAAAATTACCCTTTACCCCCAGAACGTTTGATCCATCCATTCAATTTTTCTGAAACTTGGCAAAAATGTAGAGGCAATTATCCCGGATATAAAATGAGCATCCTTGACCTCAGAAAAATTCTAGTTCGCGCCCCTAAGGGGGTAATAGGGGGGGGGGGTCAAAAATGCCCCAAATTCCCCAAATTTATTGCACTTTACACTCGCCACTTCGAGTCACATACAGATGGGGATCACGCACGCGCGGCTTATATATTATATATAAGTTATATACATGTACATAATATATATATATATATATATATATATATATATATATATATATATATATATATATATAAGTTATATACATGTACATGTACACACATATATATATATATATATATTTATATATATTTATATTATATATACTAGCAAATATATTTTCCCTCTGGTCGCATTTTTTACTAATTGTTTCATTTAATTGCTCAGTAAAACATGTGTTTGTTTTTTGTTTTTTACAAAGAAACATTTGAGAAAAAACACCCCATTTTCTATTTTAATAAATAAAACACGCAATAATAAAAATATAGTTTATGAACAAAATTTACTTTTTAAGGTGTCAAATGTAAAATCAAAAAATTCTAAACCCACCAAGGTTGTGAAAAGATAAACATATTTGATTTGTTTCAAATAGAAAAAACACGTGTACCTAAAACAACATCAACCATCAAAATATAATGAACACAATTCTAAATTCAGTTATTTAATTGCGCAGTAAATGTGTTTTTTTTTACAAAAAGATACTAATCTTTAAATCAATTATTCTTTTAATTAAACAATGTTATGCAAGAAATGTATGCTTTAAAACATAATTTCTCATATGATTTAAAACAAAAACAAACACAAAAAGGTTCAATAAAAAGAAATTAAAGCAAACATATCATTTTTAAAAAACTCGTTCGATAAATCTCAGAGAATGTGTTGTTTACGGGTTATTAATCAAATAACGCGCTGCTTTCTGTGCCCATCTGTATCTCTCTTTTTTTCCTCTCTCTTTCTTTCTCTTTCTTTTTCTCTCTCGCCTTCTTTTTCTTTATTTCTCTTTTTTACTCTCTCTCTTTCTTTCAATCTCTTTCTTGAAATAGAATTTTCTGTGCGTTCGAAATAGAACGTTATACATTATAATCAGAGGGCGGGTAACATAATGCTAGAATGGACGCCGGCTATCCCATAATATTCCATTAAAATCTAATTTAGTAACGTAACTCAATGTTATAGATTAAAAGAAAAGCAATGTATTTAATTAATTCAATTTATAATTTTTATTAAGATTATTATAATCAGGAAAAATGTTTTAAATACATCTAAAAATCTGAAAAAAAAACAATCATGAGTGTATATTTGCAAATATGAATTTATTAGATGCTTTAAAATGAATTATTTAAATTTAAAAGAGGCGTGGAGTTTGCGCAAGTTTTGAAATTGGTATATATAGGAGCTGATAAGTAGATGTAATAAGAGAGCAACATTTTCGGCTTCAGACAAATACATAATCTCTATTATTAATAAGTATGTTATGTTATATATATATATATAAACATTATCTCATATCATATATATGTATATAAATTATATTATATATTATATATATACAAATATATATATATATATATATATATATATATATATGTATATACATTATATCCTATATTATATATATATATATAAAAATGATATCATATTATATATATATATATATATATATATATATATATATATATATATATATATATATATATACATATATATATATATATAAAGAGAGAGATAAATAGATAGACATATATATAGATGAAGCAATAGAGATATGTAAATAAATAACCTGTGTATTTCCGCCCATTTAACGCAGTAAAGTCAACAAGTTATGTTTTAAATCAATTCAACTTTACACAATAGTCAAACCATATTTTTTATACTTTGATATACTGCTTGTATATTTGCGATATCAGCCGTAAGTTTAACTAATTTTCATATTTGTTTTGAAAAAATGAATATTTCATAAAGTAACTAGCATTTGCTATTTTTGTTAATTAAACGATTGTTTTGATGTTTATATAACAAATAGTTCTGTTTGGAATTTTATTTTTATTTCCTTGTAAACAATATGTAGCATTTGTTTTGTTGTGTCTTATAGGTTATTTTCTGATAGGGAGTTACTAGATTTTTTACAAGTTACGACCTATTTCTAAATTGCCAGTGAAAAGACAAATTGATGTCTTTCTTTTTTTCGTTTTTGTATTTTCACATTAAACAGATAAATACATTTGTATCGAAATTAGAATAATGTTTATATAAATATGAATACACGAGAAACAATTTGTTTCATATTTACAACAAAGATATGATTGAAATGTGTATTATTTTAAATTAATGTTTTAAGTTGCGAATTACGCGAAGCGATATCACGATAGCCAAACAGCTAGTAATATACATATATATATATATACATATATATTTAATATAAATGATATATTTATATATATAATATATATAATATATATATATAACATATATATATAATATAAATAAAATATATATAATATATGTAATATACATAGATTACATGTATTATATATATGGTATTTATATAATATATATCATATATGTAATATATATAATATATATACTACATACAATATTTATATGATATATATATATATATATTACATATATATGATATATATGTATAATATATATTACATATATATATTATATATATATATATATATATAATATATATATAATGTATATATATATATATTATAATATATATATAGTATATATATATTATATATTATATTATATGTTTATTATATATTTATATATATTATATATTTATATATATTATATATTCATATAATATATTTATAATATATATATATATTATATATAATATGTGTATATATAATATATATAACATGTATATATATAGTATATGATATTTAAATAATATATATATATATATATATATATATATATATATATATATATATATATATATGTATATATATATATATGAAGACTAGTTATATTTATAGCATCGGGCAGTACTCATCGATGATGAAGTGTATGTAGAAGTACAATAAACAACTCTTGTTTACTCGGTGTGTCTCGTTTTGCTTCTAAAAACAATAATACGAGCAACTATTCCTTGAAATCTCTCTTGAAATCTCTCTCTATCTCATTTATAATATATATATATATATATATATATATATATATATATATATATATGAGTGTTAAGGCATTTTAATTCTGATACCCCTCCTCGTACTATATAAGGCTATTCGCATAGGAGAAAGTATTTATGATTGGAATTCAGTTACACATAATTATTAACACCTAATTAAAAGGTAGAATTCACAAACACCCAGGGGTTGCTTTCGTACCCTGGGGCTAAAACGTTTCTTAATTTGTTATTTCAATTAAGCGTTGCGTTTCTGAAGCCCACTTACTGACGTATGCAATTAATGGAATAGTCACTGAAAATGACCAACTAATTGCGTTCACACACATACATACAGCCACACATGAATACATGTAAATACACACACATGTGTCTATATCTCTTACAATTACGTATACATATATGTATATATACATATATATATATTTATATACATATATACATATATATATATTTATATACACATGCACATATATATATATTTATATACATATGCACATATATATATTTTAATATATATGTGTGTGTTTATATGTTTATATATGTTTATATATGTGTGTATGCTAATATATATATATATGTGTGTGTGTTTATAAGTATATATATATATATATATATATATATATATATATATATATATATATATTTCATGTATCCAGAGAAAATGTTATCAGAAGATATGATATATTATGCGTTAATTTCTGGTATTTACTTTAACAGTGCTCAATACGTTACTAAAGAATGTAAGAAAGTTATGAAAATATATTTATGGCAATTAAGCTACACAGAGGCTTCCACGTTTTGTCACCGTAGGGACTTATTCATTAAGGCCTGACGATTCCCTACGGGCATGAACCTGGAAACCTCTGTATATCTTTATTAGAATGAATACATTTTCATAAATTTATATATATCTCTCTCTCTATATATATATATATATAGATTAGAAGAATACCTGTGTTAGGACGTGTAAAATTCATACCCCGCACAAAATAAGTCTAAAGTTCTTTTATAAAAGTTTCAATAAAGATATAATTATACTAACACATATGTTTAGAACCTTACTTCAAATTTTGATCAAAATCCATAGCATGATATCAGTCTAGAAAATGTCTAAAATATAAAGCTTGAGGTGTCTTGTGAAGGGATTTTAATTCACGAAATCTTCATGCTTTGATGTCTAATTGCTATGAATCACATTGAGTGAAAATCTAATTCATTTTATTTATTAAATGAGAGGTATTTTAAAATAATAAAAAAGAATAATAACACAAGAATAATAGCTATTGTTAAAATTCCACAGCAATTGAATGTATCTCAATTTTTAGAAAATAGTTTAAGCCTTTTTTACCCATTTTTCATAAAACAAAATTAAACTAACATATTTCTTCTGACTCACAATGTGTACAGACGCACACATATGTATATGTATACACACCTATATATGTTTATATATATATATATATATATATATATATATATATATATATATATATATATATATATATATATAACATGTAAGCTACACAAAAAAATATTTGTGTAATATTCCCGAAGGAAATCATGCGGCTGATTGCATGGATGTATATTTTAGGATTGTTTTATATTTAAGCGGTGTCTACTCTAGTTACCAACCATATATTTCTTTATTTTATTGACCTCTAAATACTTATTGGTTTGTTTAATCCAATGAATATTACCTGCATCAAACTAACTATATATATCTAACATTAACAACATATATCAAACTAACGTTTATATATATATATATATATATATATATATATATATATATATATATATATATATTATTTAATGTGTATACGCATATAATATTGTAAGGTGATATGATATGCTGTGTATAGATGTTCAATCATTACTTCAACAGAGCTTAAACGTCAATAGAGCTTACTAGTTGTATATATGACAATTACACTACACAAAGATCCACGCGAGGAATCATCATTATAACCACGTGTTGCTTTCATTATATATATATATATATATATATATATATATATATATATATATATATATATATATATATATATAAATTCCCGAAACAGTTTTTCATGGTAAACAACTGATGATCCCTTAAAATAGTGTTAGAAACTAACTAATATAATAACTGTAAAAAATAAATTGACTTACATGAGTGATTTTCCACTGGAAGACTTGAGACTATAAGTTTGTTTTTTTTATATAATTTTTTTTATTTTTTTATATAGTTTTAATGGTTGAGAAACTTCCGAGACTATATATATATACATTTTTCTAAGTAAACTAATCAATCAAATTAGTTGTTATTTTTTCCTCACGGGTATATGCTTTCATTAGCCAATAGCCGAGATTATCTCAACCAAATTCCTGGATAACTATTACTTTACTCTTTTTCTTCACTTGTGTTAACGTGTGGCGCAAGTCTTCTGTAAGTGTATGAAGTAAACGGCTGACCTTATTATAGAATGTGCGTGATTGCAA
>OY744515.1:242268107-242285607 GCA_963556195.1 Sepiola atlantica | reverse complement strand
AAGTATATACCATTTATCTGGTATTCATTTACATAATATAAGCCTACAACACAAATAGATATTACAAACCAGAATGAAGACCTACTAATTCTATTAAAGAGTTACTATTTAGCAAGGGTAAACACCACACGAGAATACGACTAATGTGATGGATGGATTGACAATTAAATGACGATGAATATTATGAGAGAATTAAAAATGAAGAATAGAATGAATAAAATGTGATGACTTGTCAAGGCAGAGTATTACAAGTATTTATCGACATTACATTTTAACGTGACTATGTTGAAGCATTCAGAAAAGCAGTCATGTGGCAATGTGTTCCACAGATGCGAAGTTCGTTGAAAAATAACTCTGTTCATGAAAATTTCGTTTGAGGTTAGACACATGAGAAACTTGATATTAGAACTCAGTCAAAAACGTTTTATCGAAGAAGTGATGATACAGAGATAGACTAGCAACGGCTCCTCTTTGGGAAAAGATATGAAGAAAACAGAAAAGATCACCTTACTTCAGTGGATATTACAGTCAAATTTAGCTCTCTTTTTAAATAAAGGAATGCTCTGATGTAAAGTTAAATCGAAAAGTATTTACCAAAATACCCGGATTAGACATTAAATAACACTAAAACGTTGATATAACGTGAACCACAACAATTTAACCGAACGCACAACCAATTTGTATTTTTGATATGCAATTAACCTCTTGGCGGTTCAATTGCTGTAGCCACTTGTTTAACGATCCGATGCAACCACTTTTATCTCCTCCGGCATGGAATCCTACTCGACGATTTGCAGCTCTATTAAAATCCTAAGGGATTGCATATTTATGTGCGATCAAGCATTATGCGTTCATGTCGAGGCTAATCATGTTCGTAAAATCATTTATGGAAGTTTCACTTGCTAGTGACAAGATATTTATGCAACATTTCTAGCTCAAGAATAAACGGACCAGACATATTTATTTTCGAACCCGTTCTAAATCTCTCTGACCGTATCATAAATAAGCCCGTGCTTTTGAATAGAAACGCTATGCATTTTAAATCTCACAGAGAAATCGGATGTAAGCGTTTGTAGAATGAAAGTAATATGTACACTTCATTCGAGTTAGAGTTATATTTATATAGTTATTCGAAGAATACTTGATGTCTATTAAAATCCTTATTTTCATTCTGATCAAAAGAATTAAATGATCTTGATTCTAGAAAATGTCTGAAATTTAAGGCTTAAGCTCAAGGAGTTTCACGAAAGAATTGAAATTCAGGGAATATCGATCATTGATGTCTAATAACCATAGATCAAATTCAACGCGAATTTTAACTACTTGAAATTTTCAAAGGAAGGTTGTGCTCCTAAAATTATTATTATTAAAATTAGTATTATGCTCCTCCAAAACTGTTTAAAATATTCAAAGGTAACTGAAATTAAAGCAATATTTATTAGTTGATGTCTAATACCTATTGTACACATTTCAGAAAAAATCGGTGATATATAAATTATCAGAAAGGGCTTGCACCCTCTCTTGGCTTCATTTTCATGAAACTAAATTAAACTAAGTATTACCAATAATTAGGCCTAGCAATTGTGCTATAAGACTCATATTCATTACTTAAATAATTTAGTTAATCCTATCCATAGAAATATATATGCATATGCAACACTCAACTTTATATAAATCAATACCTTTCTCCATCATATTTCTCCGTCTTTCATATTTTATTATGGAATTATTGACTTTTCGTGCACTTCATTGATGGTACCGACTAAAAGCATACGTTCGATTTATTAGTAGGTTTAGTGTTAGTAAAATACTATGGATTAAACGTATTCTGTTTTACTTAAAGTCAGGACGTTATGTAAATTGTTGTGTTTAGATATTGTTTGTAATATTATCGACTTATTAAAAGTGTTCGTTGACGATAACTAATTGATTATTAAAATACCGATCAGAATTACATCCGTTATTTGTTCCAAAATTATTTGGTAACATTAATCTAATCAAATTTAGAAAAGTTTTGCAAATTGCAACATTTTTTTCATATCTAATTATATTATAATATTTCGTGTGTTACATCCGGCCCCATCTATTCTAATCTTCTTATGGCTATTATTGTCTATCGGGCATTGTAACTTTAGAATTTGAAATTATTTTAAAATGATATGTCATGAATAAATCATAGCTTCCATCGCTTGATAAATCGTTTACATGAATTATACATAATCAAAAATGCATATCTTCTAACCACCAGTTTAAAGAGTATCAATAATGTTATTATTTTTCCGATTTAAACACTAAAATCGGCATCATCGATAGGCGGTCAACCAAAACTCTGTGGAATTTTCAAATCTCTTCCAATATAAATTAATTGAAATCAAAGATATATTCATTCGAAACAATTTTTCATTTAAATTGTCAATGAGAATAAATGCATTAGAAATTACTGTTTTCCATAGAATAAAAAATATGTCTTTCCGATATCACGTCCTGGTTCGCTTAACTTTAGAGTACTGAAACCAAATAAATGACAATGTATGTATACAAAAATCTGGATGACCAAAATAAACAGGAATAAATTCATATTTTAGATTCTCAAGCCATTTACAACTTTGTATATACAAGTTTTGTTTAGATTAATTATTTAATTTATCTTCTAACATTCTAAAAACTTATTTATTTAAGCAGGAAAGGTAATAAAATAAATTAAATAAAACAATTAAAGATAATTAATTACAAGAAGATAAGCCTATCGTGAGACTACATACTTGTGCCTGACAACGTAAGTTGAATAACCGTAAAATGTTTAAGCTTTACTGGACTTGTAAATGTCACAGTCAAAATATAAGGTTGCATGTGGGGATAAATAAGCTACGATACACAAAAACAAGGTTTTCCCCATGAGTGTGAATTTTACCCTTTCCGCTACCTTGATCTTAACTTTTAACCTAGATATCCAACAACTAAATCAGTTCTTAGTTAGCCTATCACCGATATAATTACATAATCCAGTGACGATTTGTCAAGCGATGTACACAAATAAACAACAAACCTAGTTAAAATTCGACTGATTACAAAACTATTTTGGCGGAGGTAATTAAATATATTTAATTTTTTTCGTATCAGATTTTTACTTTATGTTAGTATATAACATAAAGTACAAATACATAAAAAATATGTAATTTTTCCAACAATTAAATATTGAATTTTACCCCTTCCACATGTATTCGAACTATGTACCCGCAATAATTCCATCTCATTAAACCTCATCCTAAAGTGGCACAAGGCCTTAATAAGTGGTTACCATTTCAAAGTAAACATTATGCATTAAATATTTCACATAAAGACTTCCATATTCTAATTTAAGAAAATTTATATATATTTGTTATAAAAAATATTCAAAATAATATTTGTAAAAATATTCTCCACCTTCTTTTAAACATATATTTTAATAATATATTGATACTATATAAATAAGCGATTTTCGAAAAATAATTATTCATATGAAAATGATTAAAATTAATTGACATTAGTTTAAAATATTTGCACAGTTCAATAAAATCAATAGCTAAAATATTTTAATTAACTTATCTCACACATCTCTCCAATTTGTAATAGTCTACTTCATGTCGATTTCAAAGGTATATATAGTTTTGTGATGTAACTCAACTCATTTAAATTGTTACGCGATCGATGTGTATTTTATTTACCTCCTATCCAGGTGATTAGACCCAAAGGTAGCTGTGGGTTTTGATGGAAGTGATTCTGTTGAACGAAGTGGATTCGAACCCGGTTCTCAGTCTGCGTTGTTAACCACTCAGCCATCGTGTCATCAAAGCTCGAGTTCATATTTAAACATTCTTAGTAGTTTTATCGAAATAATACAAAATATATTTATTTATATTTCTGGCAACAAATCTGTTACACAACTAAGCTTAAGTCTATGCTTATCCCTTGTAAGACATTCACAGCAAGAACTCGCCTCTTTATCACAACGGGAGAAAACGTTCTTTTCCTAGTGATCAAGATATTTCCATCTGAGTAACACAGTGCCACATGACTGCTTCCCTGTAGAATAAAACTTAGTCGTCTTAAAATCCAATGTCAACAGATTTCTATTAAGAACCGTGTCCACAAGTATTCGAAGTTATTGCTGAAACTCAATCCATCTCATTTATACTCATCCTCGAGTGGCATCTGGACTCCTTAATGTGATCATTTTCATAGTAAAATATATTTACAAATCAATGAGCGTTGTGACCTTTTTAGGTACCAAGAATAAAGACACAAGTAAAGAATTTAGTAAACAAATACATTAACAATAACAGTATCATAAACACATATATACATGAGAGGATTACGTGCGAGACTGTTCGGTTTTAGTGTCAGGGCTGTCTGCTGGGGAATAATCCCATCTTGTTAAGAGCAGTACCTACTGCTATTTATAACTGGGAGATTTCATGCATGCGTGGGCTAATTACTATAACAATAAGTATTGAACACTTGATTAAAAGTGGTCGATTTCATGATTTGTGATAAATCTAAAAATCATTCTTTTGATGTACAATCGTTCTCCTTATTTTGTAATTATAACTATTAGTTTCGTTTTATTTTACATGTCAACATTCCATGTGATCATAATTTTGAAACACAATTTATTAAAGTTCATGATATTAAAAAAATATTGGAGTTTCTTTCAATTTTATTTACTTAAAAATATTTCTAAGTATTATTTATATACGTAATATCTCGGAACTATGTACGTAATATTTTAAGAAAATCGAATACTTTTGTCACTACTACGATAATCCATATTGTGTGTCAACTATTATAACTCACTGTGGTGCCTTTTATGATTGCTTAGGTTGAATAGACGAATATATAACTGCGTGCTATTGTGTGTTCTCACCCACTGGGAAAAAGCCGCACATATTCCAATCAATGCTACTAGTGCTTCTTTACTTAATATTAAAAGGTCTATTAAAATCTAATGAAATTGAAATTCATGAATGTACATTTTTATAGCATTCTGTATCCTAAAATTATTTAAAGTTAATCATAACTGATGATCAGAAGGTTAGCATTTCATTTGAACAACGTAAGCAAGTCTTAAAATGGCGTTAAGAATACGAGAATAACTGAAGTGCAGAGACAATAGAAATCCGCTTTTCAGTCCAAACTTCCACGCCAAGAGACGAGGAAACAAATACGTGACGAGTTTAAAAATGAACGAAGAGTCGGCAGCCTCAAACAGGCCATTGGTGGCTGAACAGAAGCGCGGTCAAGACAAAAAATCGATTTAGATATCTCTTATTTGGATGATGACCCAGGACGGCCTATCAAGCAATTCTCTTTATATCTTAGTCTGTCCGAATAGGCCATTAAAAGAATTTTCAAAGGCAGCGCCATCAAACTGTATCAGCCGATTTTTTGTGTGCAAAAACTAAATAAATATGACTTTGATAGACGTCTCACTGGTTTATTCATGAGACACACACTGATCCAGACATTCCAGACATTATTGTGCGATCTTGCTAGGTCTGATGTAAGTTGAATCGTAGACTTGCCCGTCACAATAGCATGTACTGGTATGAAAAGATCCCCATCAGATGTAGCAATAGAAAGTTTATCTCCCTGTTGTTATCTGGCTTGACATCTCTATTGGACTTCTATCAGGTCGGAAAGAAAGTAATATCGTATTTTTTATTCATCACTTTGCAGCCTCCTAAGTTGTACACAGTTCTATATTTTCTGGTGAATTTCTGTCTTAATATCTTGCTTTGCCTTCTAGATATAGTAATTAGTTGGGAAATATTAAGTTTAACGGTCCCAGTTGTCTAAATATGGATATTAGTGAGGAGCATCTGAGACATTGCATGCTCTATAAATTCAAAAAAGGAAACTCAGTTGCAAATGCTACAAGGAATATGGGAACTGTCTATGGGATAAATGTTCTGAATGATCGAAAATGTCAACGGTGGTTTTCAAAATTTTCTTCTGGAGACTTGAACCTGTCAGATCGACGACGTTCGGGAAGGACAAAATCAATTGATGAAGACGCCATTAAAGACGCTGTGGGGGTCAATTCAAAGTTAACCAGCAGAGAATTAGCTCAACAATTCAATACAACTCATACAACAATTATCTAATGCCTTCACAAGTTAGGAATAGTTTAAAAACTTGGATACTTGGTTCCCCACGAGTTGACTGACGCTCAACGAAATCAAAGATTGACTGTTTGCACATCTATACTATCTAGGAATCATCAGGAAGCATTTTGACCAAGAATTGTGACTGAAGATGAAACATGGGTTCTTCACGAGAATACCCAACGCAAAAGACAATGGTTAGACAGAAACCGAAGTCCACAGCCTGTTCCAAAACAAGGACTAATTCCAAAGAAGGATAGTCATCTTTATGGTGGGATCTGAAAGGACTGATTCCTTATGAGTTACTCGAGCCTAATGAAACACTCACAGAAGTAAAATTATGTTGGCAGCTGGAAGATCGAAGAAATGTTCTATCAAAAACACGACCAGCATTACTCAATAGGAAGGGTTTAGTGCTTCAGCATTATAACGCGAAACCTCATACACCACGATTCGCTCAGAAAACGTCCTGAGTTTCAATTGGAAAGTTTTCTCTCATCTGCCTTATTCAGCTGACATTGCTCCATCTGACTACCATCTTTTTTCGGTCGTTGCAGCATTACTTAAAGAATAAAATTCATAAAAATGACGACCAATTAAAAAATGACCTAAATTTGTTTTTCTCTAAAAAATCAGAGACAGTTTTTGAAGAAGGCACAAAGAAGCTAGTTGATCGTTCATGCATTTTCTGATTTATTTCTACCAAATATTCCATTGATTGTTTTAAATATAAAAAAAAACTGGCCACAAAATTATGGGGCACATTATATGTATGTTAAATATTTGTCTGTAGAATGATCTTGTTGATTGTACTTGGTGTGAGGTAAACATGATATTACATACACATTTCTATAGAAATAGTAAGCTCTGATCTGTGTGGCCTGAAGCATAATATCAGGCGTGGAGAAAAAAACAGTAAGTCACCTGGATATATTTAAGAGAGGCATCATGTGGCTGCGGCATATAGGAAGAGGCCAACTGCATAAAAGCTGAAAAATACATATGTTTGATAAATAAACAATAAACAGGTAGAGGAACGTGTGGATAACGTGACGTGTGTAGATTTTATGCCGAAAGTAGCGTAAGAGATTTAAGGCAGTGTTCAAAGAAGTTACGTTAACCGGTTGGATTTTTGATCTAGCACACACGACTGACTAGGGAATCCGCGAGTGTTACGCCCATCAGTCCCTGTTTGTATACTCCAAACCTTTACGACACTCTTTTACTCTATTTGTTTGCCGTAACCCAACAATACAGGCATATTATTATATTTATATACACAAATATGTGTCGTCATGGTTAGCACGCCAGAAATATGCTACATATATTTCGAGAGGGAGAGCAAAAGATTATAACACGTGAGTAGAAGCTCACTATCTAGGTTTAATAAAACTAGAACTTTCAAGTAACGTGTTTACCATAGAGTACTCGTTTAATGAAAACCAGTAATTATTTTTTCTCATATGATTGAAGAGTTTGAATTATAAACGCGATCAACACAATTTTACAATGGTAAAACTATCACTACACAACGTTTTGCATTTTCACAATTTCCCACACTCCAAAATCATGTTTTATATAATGTGGTATCGACATAATTTGTATTTGCTTTATATTCAATTAAGCTTTCACTCGAAGACTTAATTTCATATGTTTGCATATTAATTTTTTCATTTTCTCAATTTAAAGTAGTTGGATTTATCGTGTTTTGCATTCGAACTCTGCAATATATTTGTTATATATTTAGTCCATTTTAGTTAATTCTCTTTTCTTCAGTTCTGTTATCCATTCTTGTTCAGAACATTACTTGAGACAAAGGGAGTGGAAGACAGATGGTGATATATATCTTTAGGTTAAATGCTTAAAAGACTAACGATATTTCTTGGATCAAATGTTTGTGTTATAAACATTACTTAATTCTGAACAGTTATCTGTATCGTAATTGTTATATTTGCAACGTTTCGGCCACTGTTCACTTTTGTCTTTGTCAGTTAAATTCTAGAATACATTGATAGTCTTTTTGTCAATCTTGTTCGAACTTATTTAAAAAAACTCTACATCTCTGTTGCGCAATCACTATCGTTCAGCATATTTTACGTCCTATCCCCTCTTTCTTTCTCACTTTTCGGCCCATCTCTCTTCCCTTTTTTTTTCGGTAAATCGCCGCCTCTCTCTTTTCGTACCATCTCCGACCTATCAAATTTTCGTTCAAACGCACCCTCTGTCTTTTTGTCTGATCTACTTCTCACTCTTCCTTTTTTTCGCCCCATTGCCCCTATCTGTCCTCTCACCCCCTCTCTCTCTATCTTCGTCCCATCTCTATTTCTGTTTCCATCTCATCCCTCCAGTTCTCTATTTCTGTTTCTATCTCATCTCTCCCGTTCTCTATTTCTGTTTCCATCCTATCCCCCATCTTTCTGTCGTTTCTTTCCATTGTTTGGTAGTCTTTCAATTTGTCTCTTTTGATATATTATACTAAGCCTTTACCAATTTTTTTAACAATACGACACTCCGATATAGATGTACATTATTAAAGCTTAAACTATTGCCATGTAGTGTTTTAAGTTGTCAGGTGTTGCTAATTAAGAATCGTTTTCGCCTAATTAATTGAATTGGTTTAATTAAGTTACAATCAACAAAATGACTTATCAGAAGAAAAGAATTACGACGAATTACGAAAAACCGATATTGGCACTTTTTACCAAGAATCTGTTCATGATGTATTTTGTTCACATATATTCTAGACGTGTATGACCACTTATAAGAAGATGGAAAATGAAGTTGTACGGTCATGCCATACGATCATCATGTTTCGCAAAGACAATCCTGCAAGTAACGGTACAGGGTGGAAGAAAGAGGGGCAGACGAATAAAGTGGCGGGAGGGCAAACTCTGTGACTGGACAGGGCTGACTCTAAGTAACACACCCAGAAACGCCGAAAATCAGGTCTGCTGGAGAAAACTGGTTGCCAGGTTATTATTAGTTGCGCAACGGTGACCCAAACCAAGAGACAGATGAGATTAGAAAATACCTGTCAGACTGTCATCTATGGAGTAAATAGAAAGAAAACAGCATCGAACATCCTTGGGCAGGGTGGTCGCCTCTATCTTACCACGCTACATGGGAATCTATTTTCCCCAGCATTTTATGCCTTTATTCTACCTACCCTATTTCTCAACCTTATCAACTACTTCAGGCCCCCTTTCTTCCAACCATCCGTGTATGACAGAAAC
This sequence comes from Sepiola atlantica, assembly GCA_963556195.1. Classification (NCBI taxonomy): domain Eukaryota; kingdom Metazoa; phylum Mollusca; class Cephalopoda; order Sepiida; family Sepiolidae; genus Sepiola; species Sepiola atlantica. The sequence continues at coordinate 242,276,231 of OY744515.1, read as the reverse complement.
ATGCATCGAGTGATGGGGACCCAATCTGGAGGCTTTAGGAGACATGGATTCACCCCTTATAAACCTCAACTCTCAGGTTTACTCTTACCCGGAGTTATAGTATCTGTTAATACCATGTCTATGGTTTAAATAGAAAACTATAATTTATAGACTATTAGTTAACAAAATATACACTAAAATTAATTAATACACCAAGTGATTTTATACCAAATGACGTTTGTTCGTTCCCCGCATAAAAATACACAACGACTGTTGACATTACGTAAAAATCAACAACCAACCAAAAATTCAATCCGATAATCTTTGACTATTTGCTTAAATTAAAAAAAAAACACTACTACTAGTTCTACAATCAAAAGTATTACGAGTAATACTTCTACTAATAATACCACGCATCATAAATTGAATTTCCTTATGCCAGAGTAAGCCAATCCAGACGCTAAATGACTTATGGGAAGTTGTGTGATATTTAGAGTAAAAATGGTCGGACTCAATTTGTTTCAGGATGTGCTTAAAGGATGGTGAATTTTTGTAATGCGAGAAGATTCATTCGTTGGATGAGTAGCCTTACTTATAAAAGGAAAGAGAGAGAGAGAGAGTGACAGAGAGAGAGAGAGAGAGAGAGAGAGAGAGAGAGAGAGAGAGAGAGAGAGAGAGAGAGAGAGTAGGCGAAACCATTCATCAAAACTGCCCACTACTCCGACGGCGCTCCTTCTATCTATATTGCAACCGCAAGCGCTTAATGGCTAATGATCAAAGAAACTTATGAAAGTACTTTGCTGCTGGGCTTATCGAACCATATATATCTATATTATAATCCTTGTGTGACCAATTGTGTAAGTATGTGTTTCGCCTCCACGTAACTTACACATCATGATTTTTCCATTTATTTTAATCGATTAAAAAAGAGTTAAATGGAATAGTGTAAAGTACAAATAATAACTTTAAAAAAATCCTAATCTAGAAAATGATGTAATTACTTAATTAAACCCACGATGATCAATGTCGGCTTCTTCTTACACGAGTATGACATTTCAATATGTTGTTACTAGTTTAAAATGAAGAATTACTACGTGACCTTTATAACTATTTAAAGAATGTGGAAGCATTTAAATTGTTGAATAAACAATCATTTCTGGCTTTAAAATGATTACCATAATCTGGTTATTTTAAAGATTGAAGCGTTGAAAGCTATTGACTTCCAATAATGGTATTAATAACGAGTAAAACAGCATTGACTTGACGAAATTAGTATCATCATTTACTGCGTTTCGCTTTAATTAATAACATAATAGCAGAAATATATCGTAATCATTTGAATTTACTTTAGAATTTCTATTGGAAAAATAAATTGGTATAAAAACGCATAGGTAAAACAAAAACAGAAAATGATTTCTTGTAAAGTCCCGGGCAACGTCGCATATTTAAAAAAATCTTTTTTTTTCCTATTTCTTTCTATGAAACTGTGACGGCAGATGCTCACAGCTACGGGATCAGAAGTGACCGCAATCCATATCTCGTCGTGTAGACATTTGCAAGACATCGAAATCGGAGGCTCAGTTTTTGTAGGTATCAGTAATTTGCATGTGTGGACATAGTTCTGTTTTTAAAAAAGGCGTAATACAACTGCACAGAATACGGAAGCGTAAGTGAGCAGACAAGAAAGAGATTTGTGCAAAGGATTTGATAATTAATTGCCCAAATTAGGAATTGCAACTGATCTCGTTGCTCGGATTTACGATATTTTTTCAAGTTTATGATACGTGCTTGGGCTGAAGTTTAATATGTTTTTTTTTAGTTTTGTTCCGGTGTTTTCTGAGCAAGAAATTAAAAATACATGTTTGTTTGTTTACAGAAGCTCATAACTAAAATTCAAAACTGGGGGGTGGGGTAATGTTAAATGTACAGGACCGAGGCGAATTCACCCGAAACTACCAGGCAAGAGTCAGTAACAAAACAGAGCTTATAGTGAAATCACTAAAAAGTATCATGCTGATCTACAATAATACCAATGGTGTATTAATGCAACAAGGTAGGCAAGTATATTCACTGTATCATTTGAAAAACATTAGAATGCAAATCAGTATGAAAACCTCATATGAATCCGACTATATATCATTAAAGTGGAGACACATAACGTTATAATATGTTGAAGTAGTTATTGTGGAACATCAATATTTACTTACCAAACATAATAAGAAAAACGCTAAGACTATGACATACCTACTCGTAAACATCAACTTATCGGGAAAATTAAGGTTTTAATTAGGAGAGAGGGCTTATTCCGCAAATAAAAAAAAGTGTTTAAAACCCAGATTTCCAGTCGTGTAACAGCAATATTTTTCTATTTACTTTGAAATACTTTAGGGTTCTGTATTTATCTGATATAGTTTTGAAATATTTCGGGGATTTGCATCTATTATATAAAGGTAGCGTTGAAATATTTCGGGGTTTTGCATCTATTATATATAGGATCATTTTTTTATATATAGAATTACTTTGAAATATTTTTTGCGTTTTTTATCCATCTTATATAAGGTTACTTTGAACTACTTTGGGGTTCTACATCTATCATAAGTATATTGGGTCACTTTGAAGTATTTCGGCGTTCTGCATTTCTTATATATAAAGAGTAACTTTGAAATATTGTTGGCTCCTGCATCTATCTTATAAAGGGTTCCTTAGAAATATTTCGAGGTTCTGATTTTTTATATATAGTGTCGCTTTAGAATATTTCGGGTTTCTGCATCTATCATAAGTATAATGTTTTAAAGCGACCAGACGCATCAGGGTAATATAAACTTATGGTAAGATTGTTATTTTTGGAAGTTTATATATTAATACAGACACTGGTTCATAAGTAGCGAATAATAATATAACACATTATAAAATTTAATTCTTAAAAAACTAGAAAAATGAATAAATAAAATGTGAATAATACCAGGCTGACAAGTTGTAACAAACCAACCCGAATATGATGATGGCGATGGTCATTGTTGTGGTGATGGTCATGATTATGATGATGATAACAATCATGATGCTGGTAGAACCAATATATGAAGGATAGGTTTTATTCTTCTGCCTGGACTTATAAAGGTTTTATTTATAAATATCACTTTCTTCAGCTTAGACTCACCGTCGCTGTTTTGCACTCGTTCACACAGACACATAATCCGGAAGTATTAGCAGATCCTATCTCCCATACTAATGTCGTTATACGTGTTCACATTATTCCAATGCAGATCAATAAGATGGAATATAGCTATCGACTTAGAGGCAGATTCTTCGACAAAAAAAAATCTAAGACAGAATGCAGAACTGATTTCACATACTTCAGATTAGTCGAATATGAAAGTGGGATTTTTGTGGCGTGAGGTAAGTTTGCAGATGATAACTCTAGAGTACTTTACACAAGTAATAATTCATTTCGCACCTTTCGAGTCTATTCCGATCCCAGCCTTTTACAATTGAGTTGTTATCGTGTTCACACAAATCAATGACGTCATTGATTGTTGCGTTAATGAACGAATTGCGAAGGTCACGTATATTTTTTAATAATTTTCTTTGGATGAAAGCAAATGTCATATTAAAGAATGTAGGAATAATGACATGAGTTTATACGTTTCTACAATTATTACATGCAATAACATTATTGCTTACCACTTATTTAATAAAAAACAAGTAGATGTGAGCATATTCCAGTATGAAATATCCAATAACAACTTTTGTTTTTAATTTCCAACATACGCCTACAGTTTATATATTTTTTATGACTGTTTTCTAATTACCAAGACATCTTACTTTTTAAAAAAATACGGTTTTTTGGACAGCCGGCATAAGCTATTCCCTCATCCGCATACACAGGGTCGAAACCTGTACAAGTGTATTTCTATTTTATTTTGTTTTCTGTGTTTATTCCAAGATCCGTGGATTACATTAACCGTTTATTTAATAATATTATCGACTACAAAATTAGTGTCAACAACAAAAAAGAAGAACGTAATATATTATATAATTATGATTATAAATACGAAGTTACTGCACGTGTTTTCTTCAACGTAAATAATCCCGACAAGAAGAATGCAACACTCCGTCACTCTAGCGGCCCTCTGTTTTCTCTGACTGTATAAAAATGCAGACATTTAAATGTAATATAAGCAAATATCTTGCTCTACAAGTCCCCACATATATATGGACCCTAATTCACAGTTCCTCTTTCAATCTCAGAGTAAATATGCCTTGTTTGGAGTGAATCAAAGTACAAAAAAGGTAATGAATTCAAATGTTAAATACGTAACTTACTAAATATAAAATGAAACAGTGAAATAAATAAAGCAATATATTGTCGAGTTCTTGCATAGTTTAACATTTGAATAATTCCTTCAATTTGGATACGGTTTTTAGAAACCACAATACTGGAGGTTGAAAAACGTTCATACTTTACGTACGTTGTGAGTACATGTTCATGCACTAAAATAAATAAATACTGCATATTTTTTTTAATTTGAATATACAGGGTGGGCCAAAATAAGGGTCCTATCTTTAAATTTGAATAACTTGAATTTGAATAACTTCCACAAAATAAAAGTTAAACTCACCAAACTTTATGTGTGTGTAGACTGACCTTTCCGAGATTTTTTGAAATAAACAAAACAAATTTTAGCCGAAAAACACTTCTTAAAACTTACAAAAACTAAAGTATTGTTTTTTACACTGTTTTGAGATTTTTAAGCAAAAATAATGTTGTCTAAATGAGGGTCCGTTCCTTAGGGCTAATACGGCTCATGCTTGCTTCGGAAGGGGTCCTTTACTTATTCTAAAAAAAAAAATTAAAAAAATCAATAAATAAAAAAGTTATGAATTTTTAAAAATAGGACCCTTATTTTTGCCCACCCTGTATTTACATATTGCGAATAAATTATATACACGTTTGACTATATTTTAAAAAAATGCTTGCCATTATTTTACTGATTCTGGAATGAATATATAATTTTTAATAGTCTTATATACAGATCATTCAAATAACTATTTATATATTGAAAATATACATATATATATGTATGATGTTAATATTTAAAGAAAATCAATCTGAAATTATATGTAAGTATTACTTTACTTCATGTATTTAATTTTTTTCACAAGTAAAGTATCCTTATGTTTGTTTGACTAATTTCCTTCTAATAAGTAGAAGAGAAACTACCTACCAGCCATATTGTTTTTTTCTTTTAAAATGGGTGTTAAAAGTTTAAAAAATAAAAAAAACAAAGATATAATTGATAAACACACAACTTAATCTTTTCATATAAAGAACACAGATTATATCAGGAAGTGTACGTAGCTTCAGTTATTTATAATGCACAAGGTGAATAAAAAATGTTGCACTGCTGAGTTCGGTAATAATACCCACACGCTTTTCTATAATCGAACTATATGTAGTACACACAATTTTTCAGTTTGTGCCTGACTTGTCCAATAAATTTGAGAAATAAATATCCAACAGTCTATTTTTTTACATCTGTTAGATTATGAGTACACCTACGATATGCACATTGTCAATAACACTGATACTTCTCTTTTAGCATGTCCCACATTTCGGATGTGATGTCCCTCCTGAGTTCAGAAATTGTTTGTCCATTGCTTTGATAATTATGTTATAGATACCCTCGCAGATAAACCTCTAAGGAGGTTTAAGGTCTTATAATTATGAAGTCTAGTCAGGGGTACAATTAACCTTCCTATAACGCTATGATTAATTTAATAGAAGTATTATTTTTGTATTAGGACGTTTTACGATCATATAGGGATAATAAAATCCGTATTCCTTTCTGCAATTCAACCATATATATGAACTTCATTTCAACCTAAATAATGCATGAAGTTTCAGTCATCAATGCCCAACAGTCTTTCAAGAATATACGGCGATTATGTTTTTGTGATAGCCCCATCAGTAAAAGATGTGATCCGGAATGGGCTTCATATTTACCGGACTATAATATCTCAGAGTTATATCTGCTGATCATTTCAAAATAATGTCTGTATTTACTGTCTCCACACTATGGCAAAGTTAGACACAGGATCGTTTTTATGTGAGGGATATGTGGCTCCCTAAAGAAAGGCACTCTAACCTGGACAAAATACAAAAGCTGCCCACTGTCAAGAAGAATTCTCCTAATATTGACCGAGGACAGAACAGACGCCACACGCTGATCTCTGCACAAATCAGTGTAATGCCAAGAGAGGTGTGTGTCAGAATTACTGACCGTGGTGCACAACATATTCAGGTCTGCTTTTTGCTGAATCGGGATTAAACAAAGACTGTTGAAATTTATATATGAAACTTGGTGAACAAGTCAAGCATAGACAAACATCTATTTGTACCACGTATGGTGGAATTATAGACAAGACTGTGATTTTTACTGACGATTCTTAGGGTAGCATTTTTGGTCACCCGATACAATAAACAGCAAAAACGCACTTTTATTTTATTGATTTTATTCATAACAAAGCCCCGCAACGAAATTAAACACACGTTTTCTATGGTCTTATTTTACGACACATCAATGGATTGTAAATTAATCCGACGCTTAATTTTCAGAAATTTGCCATTAAATAATACTATAAAAATAATGGAGTAGCTAAGTGTAAAGTATAATGGAATGAAACATAATTTATGTTACGCAATTCTAAAGTGACAAATACGTATACTGCATGTCCCACTTTCATTTTCTAATATATATATAAAAAAAAGCATTTTAATTCCGGACAACGCCGTGTGTCTCTTCTAATATAAAATATAATAACTAATGGTTGTTGTATTGAAGCACAAAACAGGATGATTGTCGAAATTTGATTTATTGATATCGATATACGTTTTATATGACGAGAGGGTCATATTATGAATAGCACTTCTCGTGTATCCTCAAGGTTATTTACAATGCTGACATATTTACTGTTTACAATACGTGTTTTTCTGGCCAGTAGGACTACCTTTTTTGAAGTCTCTTCATCAGATAAATATTCCGGATACCTGGTGAGATGGAGAGAACAACTTCAAATACATATGTAAAAAGTATAATTAGAGTTGTTTGCATCATAACCCTAAGCGACTAGAAATAGTGGGAACATATATCAATACATCACGTATAGTATAATATATATATATATATGTATGTATATATATATATATGTATGTATATATATATGTATATATATGTATAGATATATATGTATATATGTGTATATATATATGTATATATATATATGTATATATGCATATGTATGTGTATATATGTATATATATGTAAATGTATATGTATTTGTATATATGCCTATGTATGTATATGTATATATATGTATATATATGCATATATATGTATGTATATATATATGTATATATATGCATATATATGCATATATATATGCATATATATAAATGTATATATATATGTGTATATATATGTGTGTATATATATGTATATATATATACTTATGAATACGTATGTATATATATATGTATATATATGTATATACTTATGTATACGTGTATATATATATATATATGTATACATAAGTATACACATGTATACATATATATATATGTATATATATATATATATGTATACATATATATGTATATATATAGGTATATATGTATATATATGTGTGTATGTATATATATGTATATGTATGTATACATATGTATGTATATAAATATGTACATATATGTATATATATGTATGTATATAAATATGTATATATATGTACGTATATATGTATGTGTATATATATGTATATATATGTATATGTACATATATATGTATATATATGTATATGTACATATATATATATATATATATATATATGTTTATATGTATACACACATGTATATATATACACAATATATATATATATACACAATATATATATATACAATATATATATACACAATATATATATATATATAGAGAGAGAGAGAGAGAGAGAGATAGCAATACATCTAATACATCATGCACAGACACACATATATATATATACACATATATATATATAGCAATACATTTAATACATGATGCAGATGCATCATTATAAAGATATCTATAAATACAAACTAATTAGAAATTTGCC
>OY744515.1:242228107-242258107 GCA_963556195.1 Sepiola atlantica | reverse complement strand
ATACATATGTATATGAGAAAAACACCTGTCGCTGGCGAGTGAAATAAATTATCTGCACTATTTTTAAATACGTTTACGAAGTAAACATCAATATATAATGATACTAAATATGATGACTATTGAGAAAATTGACTGCACATCCAAAATATTGTATTTAAAATGGCGAGGTTGTATTCAGCTTATACTTCAATGATACTGAAAATTTAAAAAAGAATTACTGATGTCTAATACATAGGTATGCTACAATTTCCGGTTTCGAATCTTGTTAGATCTAGCCCACATTGATCAATCGTTTACGAAACACGTGTTTGTAGATCAGTATAACTATATAAATATATATATAAATATATATATATATATAAATATATATATATATATAAATATATATATATATATAAATATATATATAAATATATATATATAAATATATATATAAATATATATTATATAAATATATATAAAATATATATATATAAATATATATAAATATATATATAATTATATATAAATATATATATAAATATATATAAATATATATATATATATAAAAATATATATATAAATATAAATATAAATATATATAAATATAAATATATATAAATATAAATTAATATAAATATATATAAATATATATATATATATATATATATAAAAATATATATATATATATATATATAAATATAGATAAATATATATATATAGATATATATATATATATATAAATATATATATATATATGTATTCGTTGACGAATGCGTTCTTACAAGATGTAATTTGTGTTTCGATAGATCGCATAATATGTAAGAATGCGAAAACTGCTATATTTGCTTTTTTCATATCATTTTGCTATAGATAGAAATTGAAATGTATTATTTTCCATTCTGCTTAATAGAAATAAAGGAAAAGTTGAAAGAACACAAGAACCGACTCGGATCACTCAATGATTTCTTATCTATTAGGCTACAATCATGAACTATTTCGGATCCAGCTCGTTGTAATTTTTATTCTTCAAAGTTAAAAGCAACTTCAAAGGAAATAGAACAAAACAACTCAACCATCAAACATTCTGTAGAAACTAACTTTCGTCGCACGACGATGCGATTGTTGAAGTATTGATTTTCGAAATGGTTAGTGTTTTTCAACATGCGTGTCATCAGAGTAAGTCTAGTCTGAAGCAGATCAAATATAATCCTAATGTACGATGGATTTCCTCGGAGACATGTGAAGTGTGTTTTGATGTATCTGCGATGATAACTGCTTGAGTGAGGTAAACAATCTTCCGTCGAAATTTTGATTAACTTCAATCCAAAAGGAAATTTAAGCATTTGAACATTAACATATAAGCAAACGTTTTACATGACAATAAGACATATATATTTAAACTAATGAAATGATACTCATCAGGATGGTCGTTTATTGCTACTTACAATTTTGTGACCTCCAGTCATATTCATCCTTTATATAATACTTTGAAACATTCCTTCAAAAGTCTTGGGAACATTACAAATGCGTATATCTCATGAACTATTCCAGGTAGAAAAATGAAACTGGGGCCATTTTAAAGCTTGCTTAATCAAGTTTTTGGTCATACTAATGATTTTCGTGTTATCTTTCCAGGTGCAGTAATGGCGTTCTCTAAACAAGACAAGGCATTTTGCGTCCTCCAATTTGCAAAGACTGAATCGTGGACATGTGTTCAGCGTGCATTTCGCAGGAAATTTAAAAAAGAAGCCCCTGTAAGGAAATCCAATGTCAGATGGGATGCTAAATTTGTGAAAGATGGGTGTTTGTGCCCAAGTAAGCGAACAGGTCGCCCTTCAACTTCAGAAGATGCAGTTGAGCAAGTTCGATCAGCCTTTCAGCGGAGCCCCCGTAAATCAGTGAGAAGAGCCAGCAGGGAACTTCAGCTTGCTCCAGCAACTGTCTGGCGTGTCTTAAGGAAACGACTGCAAATGGTACCTTACAAGCTCAAGTTGGTCCAAAAGTTGAAGGACACTGATAAGCCACTTCGCCGTGACTTTTGCATTGCAATGCAAGAGAAGTTGGAAGATAACGGCTTTGATGACCGGCTTGTTTTTAGCGATGAGGCGACCTTCCATCTGAATGGCAAAGTTAACAAGCATAACACTCGCATATGGGGTACTGAGAATCCTCATGAACTTCTTGAGCACGAGCGAGATTCACCAAAAGTGAACGTGTTTTGTGCAATTTCCAAGAAAGGTGTCTATGGACCGTTCTTCTTTGAAGAGGCAACTATCACTGGTGAATCCTATCTCAACATGCTGGAAGACTGGTTAATGGCTCAGTTGGAACAAGCAGAATCTGATGACTTCATTTTTCAACAAGATGGTGCACCACCACACTGGAGTCTTAGAGTAAGGCAGTTTCTTAACACAAGGCTGCCTGGTAGATGGATTGGGAGATCTGGGCGAGGTGATGACGTTCTCATGCCCTGGCCTCCTTGGTCTCCAGATCTTACCACGTGTGACTTTTTCCTTTGGGGCTTTGTCAAGCAACAAGTCTATGTGCCGCCCCTTCCAAGAGATATTGACGAACTAAAGGCTCGAGTAACGGCAGTTGTGGGAACCATTGACGTCAAGATGCTGGAACGCGTTTGGCAGGAAATGGACTATCGACTAGATGTCTGCCGTGTGACGAATGGTGCTCATATTGAGCAACTTTGAAGATTCCCCACAAAACTTGAAACTTTAACCTTTCCAACGGTACCAAATTCATTTTTCAACTCCTAATAGTTTTTGAGTTATTAAAAATCGTTATGTTCCCAAGACTTTTGAAACACCCTGTATATATACATACATATATATACATACATATTTAGATATACATACATACATATATATACATACATATTTATATATACATACATATTTATATATACATACATACATATATATACATACATATTTATATATACATACATACATATTTATATATACATACATACATATTTATATATACATACATACATATATATATACATACATACATATATACATACATACATATATACATACATACATATATATATACATACATACATATATATATATATACATACCCATTTATATATACATACATATTTATATATACATACACACATATACATATATACATACATATATATACATACATATACATACATATATATATATACATATATACATACATATATATATACATACATATATACATATATATACATATATACATACATATACATATATATACATACACATATATATATACATATATACATATATATATATACATATATACATATATATACATACACATATATATATACATATATATATACATATATACATATATATATATACATACATATATATATATACATATATACATATACATATATATATACATATATATATATATATACATATATATATATATATGTATACATATATATATACATATATATATATATGTATACATATATATATACATATATATATATATGTATACATATATATATATATACATATTTGAATCTTTGCAGGCAGCTGTTAGCAATTTCATTTCTAGAGTTTAATTGATTTTAGGGGTCTTTAAAGTTCAGAATTGCTAAATTTATTATTAAGGCATAATCTACACGAGTCGTCTTAATTTCTACATGTACTGTCGTGTCGTATTAATTTCCGTTCAGTGAGCGTCCATTTTCTTTAAGCTCCGAATAGTGGTTTACTAGTGCTGTTTTAATTCCACATTCTCTGTTTTTAAATGTAGCTTAGTGGTCATAATGTCTGGTTATAAATTATAGGGATGTCATACCCACGTAGAAGTTGGTCTTTCCTTGCCAAATATTGTGGCTTGGTAAACAATACTTTTGGCTAGGCATTTATTTTGTAATTGACAAAGTGTACAATTTATGCAGTTACATATTTTCTTTTCATTGCTAACTTTTTTCATTTCTATTCGAGTGATTACTGTTAGGATTTTGTTTATTTCTATTTATAGTGTTTATATTTTTGTTCTTCTTAATGTTATTTTTACTATATTTGTCACTTTTTTATGTAATTTATTTTTTTCTTCCTCTTTGCTGTTCTCTTTTAGTATTTTGTTATTGTGCGCCTTAATTATAATTTCTAGTTTTTCGCAGCAGCTGTAGGACAGTTTTAGGTTATTCCTAAATCTGATTGAAAAACACTTCCCGTAACCAATCCTCCGCATGAAATATTCAATAAAAATAACCTAAAACTGACCTCATTATTTTTATACATATTTTTTAAGCGTGTAGTTTGTCCTAAAATAGTCGCATTCATTATAACTAAATGATTTTAAAAACTATTTTCAGCATTTAGTGTTCGTATTTTAAAATTTTCCGTGAAAAGTAAATAAACAACAACAAACTTATTTGTTTACAAAACGCAGATTCACTATTCTGTCCAAATTACGAAAAAAAAGACTCATACCATAAGTGTAGATTTAAATCCTCTGTTAAATAACCCCACCTTCCACAAAATCAAAAATAGATTCTTTTTTTAGGCGATTACGTATGAACACACTTAAAAACTTGGTAGAAAGGTTTATTTTAGAATTTAATTTCGCATATACATTGAATTTAAAATGATCTCTCCACTTCCGGACCATTCGAGCGTTTTAGGTCAGCTAACTTATTTTCTGGCTATGAGAACTAAATACGTTTCGTGTTTGTTTGCGTTGTATTGGTCTATTATACGTGTGGTGTTGTGACCTTTAAACTTGGACTTAGGGTTAGGGGTTAAACTATTTTTTATAAATTTCCCAAACACGTAAATATGTCCCAGAGATAGAGCATCATTTTAGGTTAAGTACATATGAAACTGATCGTCCACTCTCAATTAAAAAATAATTGTTTATTTTTCGTCTGTCCGTTTTCCACAGTAATCACTCTTCACACGTAATCGCATAAATAGCTGAATTTCATTTTGTGGGACAAGTATTTAGCTTCGGCTGTTAATCTACAAATTTCCCATATTTTATTTTTTAAATTTTATATATATTTTTAACTATATACATATATTTTTAACTATATACATATATATATATATATATATATATATATATGTATATATATATATATATATATGTATGTATACATATGTATATGTATGTATATATATATATATATGTATATATATATATACATATGTATATGAGAAAAACACCTGTCGCTGGCGAGTGAAATAAATTATCTGCACTATTTTTAAATACGTTTACGAAAGTAAACATCAATATATAATGATACTAAATATGATGACTATTGAGAAAATTGACTGCACATCCAAAATATTGGTATTTTAAAATGCGAGGTTGTATTCAGCTTATACTTCAATGATACTGAAATTTAAAAAAGAATTACTGATGTCTAATACATAGGTATGCTACAATTTCCGGTTTCGAATCTTGTTAGATCTAGCCACATTGATCAATCGTTTACGAAACACGTGTTTGTAGATCAGTATAACTATATAAATATATATATAAATATATATATATATATAAATATATATATATATATAAATATATATATATATATAAATATATATATAAATATATATATATAAATATATATATAAATATATATATATAAATATATATATAAATATATATATATAAATATATATAAATATATATATAATTATATATAAATATATATATAAATATATATAAATATATATATATATATAAAAATATATATATAAATATAAATATAAATATATATAAATATAAATATATATAAATATAAATTAATATAAATATATATAAATATATATATATATATATATATATAAAAATATATATATATATATATATATAAATATAGATATATATATAAAGATATATATATATATATATAAATATATATATATATATGTATTCGTTGACGAATGCGTTCTTACAAGATGTAATTTGTGTTTCGATAGATCGCATAATATGTAAGAATGCGAAAACTGCTATATTTGCTTTTTTCATATCATTTTGCTATAGATAGAAATTGAAATGTATTATTTTCCATTCTGCTTAATAGAAATAAAGGAAAAGTTGAAAGAACACAAGAACCGACTCGGATCACTCAATGATTTCTTATCTATTAGGCTACAATCATGAACTATTTCGGATCCAGCTCGTTGTAATTTTTATTCTTCAAAGTTAAAAGCAACTTCAAAGGAAATAGAACAAAACAACTCAACCATCAAACATTCTGTAGAAACTAACTTTCGTCGCACGACGATGCGATTGTTGAAGTATTGATTTTCGAAATGGTTAGTGTTTTTCAACATGCGTGTCATCAGAGTAAGTCTAGTCTGAAGCAGATCAAATATAATCCTAATGTACGATGGATTTCCTCGGAGACATGTGAAGTGTGTTTTGATGTATCTGCGATGATAACTGCTTGAGTGAGGTAAACAATCTTCCGTCGAAATTTTGATTAACTTCAATCCAAAAGGAAATTTAAGCATTTGAACATTAACATATAAGCAAACGTTTTACATGACAATAAGACATATATATTTAAACTAATGAAATGATACTCATCAGGATGGTCGTTTATTGCTACTTACAATTTTGTGACCTCCAGTCATATTCATCCTTTATATAATACTTTGAAACATTCCTTCAAAAGTCTTGGGAACATTACAAATGCGTATATCTCATGAACTATTCCAGGTAGAAAAATGAAACTGGGGCCATTTTAAAGCTTGCTTAATCAAGTTTTTGGTCATACTAATGATTTTCGTGTTATCTTTCCAGGTGCAGTAATGGCGTTCTCTAAACAAGACAAGGCATTTTGCGTCCTCCAATTTGCAAAGACTGAATCGTGGACATGTGTTCAGCGTGCATTTCGCAGGAAATTTAAAAAAGAAGCCCCTGTAAGGAAATCCAATGTCAGATGGGATGCTAAATTTGTGAAAGATGGGTGTTTGTGCCCAAGTAAGCGAACAGGTCGCCCTTCAACTTCAGAAGATGCAGTTGAGCAAGTTCGATCAGCCTTTCAGCGGAGCCCCCGTAAATCAGTGAGAAGAGCCAGCAGGGAACTTCAGCTTGCTCCAGCAACTGTCTGGCGTGTCTTAAGGAAACGACTGCAAATGGTACCTTACAAGCTCAAGTTGGTCCAAAAGTTGAAGGACACTGATAAGCCACTTCGCCGTGACTTTTGCATTGCAATGCAAGAGAAGTTGGAAGATAACGGCTTTGATGACCGGCTTGTTTTTAGCGATGAGGCGACCTTCCATCTGAATGGCAAAGTTAACAAGCATAACACTCGCATATGGGGTACTGAGAATCCTCATGAACTTCTTGAGCACGAGCGAGATTCACCAAAAGTGAACGTGTTTTGTGCAATTTCCAAGAAAGGTGTCTATGGACCGTTCTTCTTTGAAGAGGCAACTATCACTGGTGAATCCTATCTCAACATGCTGGAAGACTGGTTAATGGCTCAGTTGGAACAAGCAGAATCTGATGACTTCATTTTTCAACAAGATGGTGCACCACCACACTGGAGTCTTAGAGTAAGGCAGTTTCTTAACACAAGGCTGCCTGGTAGATGGATTGGGAGATCTGGGCGAGGTGATGACGTTCTCATGCCCTGGCCTCCTTGGTCTCCAGATCTTACCACGTGTGACTTTTTCCTTTGGGGCTTTGTCAAGCAACAAGTCTATGTGCCGCCCCTTCCAAGAGATATTGACGAACTTAAGGCTCGAGTAACGGCAGTTGTGGGAACCATTGACGTCAAGATGCTGGAACGCGTTTGGCAGGAAATGGACTATCGACTAGATGTCTGCCGTGTGACGAATGGTGCTCATATTGAGCAACTTTGAAGATTCCCCACAAAACTTGAAACTTAAACCTTTCCAACGGTACCAATTTCATTTTTCAACTCCTAATAGTTTTTGAGTTATTAAAAATCATTATGTTCCCAAGACTTTTGAAACACCCTATATATATATATATGGGAGAAGAAGGATGAAGGTAATCCGACGTGATGGGAAAATGAAAAAGGAAAACCAAAAAATGGATGTTTTTTTGTGTACATCAACGTTTCGTCTTTATTTATAAGACTTCATCAGGATGATAAAATAGAGAAAAAATGTCATGCAAGTACAAATACATGTAGGGTAGACATATTGGGAGGAAAAATAAAATAAAATAATGGCCACTACTGGGTGGACGTCCGTACTTATTGGAGAATAAAAATGAATTCATTTTTATTCTCAAACAAGTACATATAATATATATATAATATTTATACATATATATAATATATATATATATTTATTATATATTACATATAATAAATATTCATATATATAGTATATATATGATATATATACATATATATATACATATATATATGATATATATAATATATATACATATATATATACATATATATAGTATATATATGATATATATAATATATATACATATAATATATATACACATATATGTATACATATATATATATTATATATATACATATATATACACATATATGTATACATATAAATATATCATATATATAGATATATATATAATATATATGCATATATCTCTAATATATATACACATATATATATATAATAAACATATACATATATATGTATACATATATATATATATCATGTATATGCATATACATATATCTAATATATATATACATATATATAATATAGACACATATATGTATACATATATATATATCACATATATGCATATATATATATATCTAATATATATACATATATATGTATACATATATATATATTATATATATACATATATATATATATAATAAACATACACATATATGTATACATATATATATATATCATCTAAATGCATATACATATATCTAATATATATATACATATATATATATAATATAGACACATATATGTATACATATATATATATTACATATATGCATATATATATATCTAATATATATATGTATACATATATATATATTATATATATACATATATATATTATATATATATACATATATATTATATATATATACATATATATATATAATATTTACACATATATATATTATATACATATATAATATATATACATATATATATTATATACATATATAATATATATACATATAATATATATATACATATATAATATATATATATATATACATATATAATATATATATACATATATAATATATATATATACATATATAATATATATATATACATATATAATATATATGTACATATATAAAATATATATACATATATAATATATATGTACATATATAAAATATATATACATATATAATATATATACATATATAATATATATATATATACATATACAATATATATATACATATATAAAATATATATACATATATAATATATATACATATATAATATATATATATATACATATATAATATATATATACATATATAAAATATATATACATATATAATATATATATATACATATATAATATATATATACATATATAATATATATGTACATATATAATATATATATACATATATAATATATATATACATATATAAAATATATATACATATATAATATATATACATATATAATATATATATATATACATATATAATATATACATATATAATATATATATACATATATAAAATATATATACATATATAATATATATATATACATATATAATATATATATACATATATAATATATATGTACATATATAATATATATATACATATATAATATATATATACATATATAAAATATATATACACATATAATATATATATACATATATAAAAATATATATATATATAATATATATATACATATATAATATATATATATACATATATAAAATATATATATATATATAATATATATATACATATATTATATATATACATATATAATATATATATATATATATATATACATATATAATATATATATACATAGATATACTAAACATATATATACATACATATACTAAAGAGTAAAGACGGTTTCTTTAGACTGAAAAAGGAGAAATATATATATATATATATTCATATATGTATATTCATATATATATATATTTGAAGTTTTGTGTGACTGCATGGTGTATGTGTACTTACCCATTCTTCTATTTCTAAGACAATATATTTTCATCATCATAAATTTCTTTTATGTTGCACCTTACATAATTTATACTTCTGTAGCTTTTTTACATTACGGTCCTTCTGTTCGTTTGCATCTTTTTTGTTCTTTGATCTGTGTATCTTTTTTACAGGTACGATCTTGAGTAATTCCAAATGCCGTGACCTTTATCATTTTATTTTACACGTTTTGATCTCTGTACCCTTTTATATGATATGAACTTTGGGAATTTTATATACTACGATTCCCTTTTATTTTCTATGATATGTTGCTCTATTTATAAGCTACGATCAATTATTTCTTTTATATGCTAGCCATCATAAATATGCCGCTAGCCGATGGGCCAATCTTTATTAGAATAACTATAAATAGAATAATGCCTATTGTTTAAATTGTATTTTCTTCGTTTGGTTTGTCTTCTTTATAGCATATGGACCCTTTTTATTATTTCATAGAGAAATACAATATTTATTGGAACATATTTATTGTAGACAATTAATTGAACATTAGTTGCTATTTTATTTATAGCTTGAAGGAGATTGTGGACTCTTACACTTACCAACGGTTATAATACTGATAGCATTTCTATTCATCATAGACGTTTTCATAATCACTGACCCATTAAGCAACTCTTATATCCTTTTAACTGAATTATATTAATCTTTAAAAATGCATTCTTATATTGTACATGTACCAGCCGCAAAAATAATCTCGCCACGTGAACAGCTGAACAATGCGTATTGTCTTTGTTGTTGTGGCGTATCATAACTGTAGCGAACGTAGTCTCATTGATTTTATGTTTGCCGCTGGTTGTAGAAAAACTAAGTATACTTATCTTTATTGTAGCCGTCTTCTCTGTTTAGAACTGTCCGGTTCGGTGTAACAGTCTATATATTACTACCAAATATTTTTTAAAACGTATTCATATCATATGTAGCTGTTTATTATTTTTCTTTTGCACTTCTCAGCAGATAATACTCGTACCTGTTTCAGGCCGATTGCGTGTTACGTGTCTCGATTATCCTCCTTCCCCTAAAATGTTCTACAGTTGCGGGGGATCACGTGAGCCTTCAAAATGTGCGTTTGTCTCGATCCGACAAAAACCAAAAGAGTGCGACTGATCTTTCTTTTCTCCCTATATAATCCCGGCGAGCGACGTCACTGCAAGAGAAGTCACTTCGTTACCATTTTATTGCAATATATGGAAAAGGCCAACTAATAATTGCATCTAATAACTTTTACGCTCACGTGAAAATAGTCTCTGTTACAATGCATATATTAATCTGAGTTTTTCTCTTTTCATAGTACAATTGGTGTTAGCGCTTTACTGATCTGTACGTCTGTAACGCTTTGTTCTGAACAAAAGTTGAATGAGGAAAAGTTTAAAATTATGAACGAGAATAAAAGGAGGGAGGAGATGTAGAAACACCGGCATTATCACAGGCTGAATTAAGTTATCTTTTAAACAGAATTTATAGCTGACATTTATTTGGCGAAATATTGGATTAATGGTAAACTATTTAAACAATTAAGGTATAATGAATAAATAATTGATGATTAAAACACATGTGTGAATATATAAATTTAAACTCTCGTAGCTAATTCCATTATCAAATCTAAGACTAATTCTTTTCAATAAACGGGTATTAATATACTCATTTCGAACACTTTACCATTCCTATTTATTTGTGTACTCGCGGGATCTGTTTCCCAGCGTTGCCTGAAAACTTTAGAAAACCATGAATTGCAACTCCTGAAAGTAAATTGACCAGAAATGAGCGGAAATACTATTTTGACCCAAATGCTAAGTCCTGATGTACGATATTAAAATTATGCATTAGACCGAAGAATACTCATCGATATCTTTGTTTGGACGCGGTGTTCTTGTGATTTGTGGGGTGGGGTCTTTTAATTCACAATTTAACAAATGCCTGACTTATGTACGAGTGAAACTAAATGCATAATGCTAAAAATTAATATCATAATGAAAAATTTTTTTTTAATGGGGGCGGGGCGGCGCCGGGGTGTCTGTCGTAGTTTGAGTGATGGGGGTCTATGTTTTTAATTTATAGAACAGAAACCCCCACCCCATATATAAATTGTCTTGAAAACAGTAGAAATGCTATTTTACACGCAAAATACTGAAATTCCATCTCCGATATGAAAATATAGGTAGATTAACCTCTGTGTTATGAAATGAAAACTCACATTGGATCATGAAAAAAAAAAATAGTAATAAATTAATGAGATGTCATTTGGAAACGAGATATGTAGATTAGTCAACATTAAGACGTCAATGGCAAACACGGGATCAATGTATTAGAAAAGTTTGTATTTCTATTTTGTAATATTAATTTTAGCGTTTTAGTTCAATAAATTGCATATCATTATAAATATTAGAGAGAAGGAGAGAAAGAGAGAGAGATTTACCTATGCAATGAGCTTTGCTAACATGAATGTCAGGTGTTATTTTGCATGAAATTGTTATATTGAAAAGGTAAACAGAAACATATATGCACGCAAACGAACAAACACCCAGAGTTATGATTGATACTCTCTGAAGATACTAATCTGTGTATCCTTACATATTGCTGCTTACAAGTTTTCATCTCAATAAAGGGAAGTGGCCGTGGTTAAGTGAATAGCAACGTGTACCGACGACATGGGAACGCCAAGTTCGAATCTTATCGGTTCTATAGAACCACTTTAATATGGATGTCGGCAACTTTTACTTGGCGCATAAAATGAATTAAATAATCTAATGTAACAAAAAGATCAAGCCCGTTTAAAAGTTGTACCATGTATATTCTTATGAATGTACGGTATTTTATCTGTTTAATTCATGACAATTCGTTTTCATAACAATGCGAAAACGTCGAACTGTTAGACAAGAGCACGGGTTTACCATATTCAATGGACTTGTTGTAGAAATGCATATCACATGCTTAAAGCAAGGTCAAAATATTATGTATAAATTTACAACGTATAATAGCTGAATAATTATGATTACGTCAGATAGGAACATACATAATAAGTTGGTGGCGTATATGGGGATGATAAAAGTAACAGTTCTACAGAGTGCAGACAAGATGAGATATGACAGAGACGATAGGTTAATTTGCGTACTTTCCTTCTGTATCAATACTTTCGTCTCTTTGAATAAAATATTTGAATACAAAAAATAAGAACTTTATTTATATTTAAGACGAAAATGTCGTGTATTGTTTTAATCAAACAACTACGAAGCAGTACAGTAGACATAGATGTCAGGCGAAAACAAAAATCTGGAAAAAAAGGAAGTTGTTGAAAAAAGGAAAATCCAGAAATAATTAATGTTTTGGAGAGATAATTTGAAAAAAAAAACAGAGTTATAAAATCACCAAAAATGTCTGCTATTACTCTCACGACCCCTGATTGTATCTAATTTAACATTCCGCTCAACACATTGACTTTATATCACAAAGTTCCCCGAATGCTTCAAACAAGAACAAGATTGGCATGGTTGTGTAACATATATAATTAACACAGCTCAAAGTGTTAAGTTATAGAATAATAACATCTGTCGGGTTAAGTTCTCGTTAGAGTGTCTTAAAGTCATTTTGAGCCATTTACTAATGGTTTGATTTATCATCAAAATACCGTTCCTCGGTATCTATGTTTGCACTAAAATTGCCTTCTTTTAAAATATGTAGTTTTATTAGAGTCAACATATATTAAAATATTCATCAGTTCTGGGATTGAGTTATGTTTTGGAAAATCGATTTTAGTTCTCCGAATTGTCCATGATTTTCAAGTTACTCACGAAGTCTCCCATCCCTTACTAAGTATCTGTCTATTGCTCTTACGCTTTCTGATGTTATCTTTTTGTACTTCAAGTTCTTATTTAATCCGGTACCTATCCCTCTCATTTCCATAACTCTCTCCTCTTATTTGCAGTCAAAGGTAATAGAATAAACGATAAGAACAGTATAATAATCGCCCATTATGAATAAAATATCACTACACGTGACATAACTATTTAATACGTAGTTTAGGAGGGAATGGGACAAAAATTGAAAATAAAGATAAATAAAGCCTGGCATCAATATAGTTTGTCGCGGGGAGCTCTGAGAGACCAGGTTGACTAAGGAGGGGTGACTCGGTCCAGGGCGGAAACGTAAGGCAGTAGTAGGATCGCGCCCGTGAATAGTTGTCGTATACCACCCCGTTCAATAAAATCTTTGAATTCTCCACCAACTGCTAACTGCCTTCTGCACCTCTGTCTCTCTCCACTTCACTTTGCTCACTGAGCATCGACAATCTCTTCAATCAAGAGTACAGTTTTTATACTGTTAAATCCACCCTTATGCAAATTGACACCCCACCAGAGCCATCCAGCGGTTAGAGACTCCAAACAGCCAATCTGCAAAGGGGGATAACTCAAATGGCACTAAACCACAATATACCTAGCAGATGGATGTTATCTTAACTTTTTATTTAACTTGTTTTGCATACTCACTTATTCCAGATGCAAACAAATTAACCCGAGCCAAATCGATGAGATTTCTTCGAGTACTAGACTAATAGTATTTAGCGGACATATATCTTTTTTCCTGTTAGTATAGATGATGCTTTAAACTTTTAAATGCAACGATATTTTTATTGCTATCACTTTCTATGATCTTTGACTCGTTTCGTAAATTATGCTTGTCGACTGCTTTTATATACTATGCTCTTTAACCCCTCTTATATATTGCAATCTTTCAACTATTCTTTCACATACTCTGATCTTGCAGTCCTTTTACGAGTTATAGACTTTGTGCGAGCGGTAAAGACAAAGAAATAACCTACAGCGCATAAAACACATTCTCTTAAGTACATATCTAACCACTTACTGACACATCATCACGGTCAACTACGTATAGTAACGTACTCGATTTCATCAGAATAAATCTTAAACTCTGCGAATAACAAATCGATATTACTGTAGCCATGCACCTTCTGCTAATTCACAAAAATAAAAATGAGATTATACTGCTTTTATATGATTATACATAAACAATCTGAAAAAGTAAGCAGTAAAACGAAATTAAAAAAAAACACTAGTTTTGACTTTAGAATGGGGAATTCATTTAGGATATAATGTAAAATGATCACCTTCATCCGGGTCAAATAGCGTTCTTCAGGTTATTCTTAAAAATCATGTCTGGTTCGGAAGTGGGTAATCATTATCACTTGATGTCTCAGAAGTGGGTGATAATTTTACGTTAAATTTATCTGCGGAAATTATTTCTAATTCTATAGTCCAAACTTAAAAATACTTTTTTCCGCCTACATTTTAAGGCTGTTTACATGTAATCGCCTACAAAGTAGAATCTAACTTTTATTGTAATTTACAAAATTGTCATTTTTACTGACAATACATTTAATCTAATTTTGACTAACGTTATACACAGTTGTATCTGACGAGAGTACCCATTGACATATTTATAAACGTGTAAACTCAGCAAAACCAGTATTTTTTATAAACATGCACTGTTTTCATTTCGTCATGCGTATAAAATATTTTGCCATTAATTATAACATACTAAAATCTAAGAAGCATTCTTGTTTTCTCGGCGTACATTATTTTGATGCTATTATTTTTTTTCATCAATTTTAATGTCCTATTTTTTTTTGGCATCCTAGACGACGTCAGACATTTACTCGCTATTTCAGAAACTCGAACCGTAAGATCTGTTTAGGATTCTAAGCGTCCCTATAAGCGCAATTGTTTGTACACCTCTTGCACTCGGTTCACCGGGTATATTTGCCAGGTAGTTTTGCACAAAAAATTAAGGAATCTAGTAGCTCATATGATTGCTGGAATGATGGAGATCTTTCAAAGATTCTAGTGTCGTTCTATGCCGTACATAAACCTTGCTATATAGTTATTTTCTCTCTCAGTTTTGTTTAAGTCAACAGCATTAGAGGCTAACTTCAATTAGAGTTTCGTGTCTCTAATTTTTGTGACCTGTCACTATGTCAAGTGTACTAGCTCCGTTTTCTAAGTATAAAAAACCCGACATTTTAAAAACTTAGTTCATCCAAAACAAGGCATGTTGCCACTGTCGCCGTTAGGGGCTATTGAGAATCAGAGTGAAAATTTTTGGGGGCATCCTAAATTGGGAGATGTGCAGGGATATGCTAGTTAACATCAATTTTGAATTTCTGCATGTCAGTACAGTTGAGGGAATAGAGAGCAGGGAGGGAGTTCCACAGGCCGGCAGCTCGATGAAAGAAGCTATTGAGTAGAAAGCTCTTCAGAATCTGGGGACTTCCATAGTGAATGGATGGGATTTAGCTGATTGTCGTGTTGGTCGAGTTTCTTTACGTCGGAAGGCACCATAGCAGCAAGTTTATCGAAACACATTCCATTGAAGTACTTGTAAAACAAGCACAAGGATGCAACATTGCGACGATACGATAGGGGCTGGAGTTTCATAAATAGTGAAGTACCTATTAGATTAGATACATTTTTGGAACTTGTCTAAGAGTAAAAAACTAGAGGATGGTGCACTAGCTAAGATGTGACAACAATACTCCCTGCATAGTCGTATGTTGACTTTGAAGATATATAGGATACTGTCAGGTGTGAGAAATTCTCGTGCGTGGTTGAGGGAGCTAACTTTCTTAGCAGCAATGTCTTCTATATATTTGTTCAAATTCGCGGTACCTGTGAATGTTAGACCGATGAATTTATAACGTGTGACTCTAAGATAACGTGTTATTTGCAATGATAATCGCTGGTTTAAGAGGTTCCTTGTAGTTGTTGAAGGAAAGTAGCTTTGTCTTAGCGATATTAAAGGTTACCATCCATTAATGATCCAATTCCATTACACACTGGAGGTCACTTTCTAAGTATTCAGCAATTGTCTCGGATATGTGTGAATCCGTTTTACCCACATAACGAGAGTAGAGAGTGGTGTCGTTAGCAAATATACCCAATATAAGACACAATGTCGTCAGGAAGGTTGATTATGAAAATCAGGAACAATAAAAGTACAACGTTCGATCCCTATGGCACACCTGCATTAATGTCATGTTGTATTGAACGGCCATCGTAGGCAACCTGATCTTACTTTTGGTTCAGAAGGATCTAATAATATTATATATTCGTCTAGTAATAACATATTAAATAATTTTCATGGGAAGATTTTTTGTGGCAGGCCTTGTCAAAGGCTTTGGATATATAAAGCGCTACCACTCTAGCTTAACCTGTCTTGAACAGAGTATGGGGTATGCGTTCAGAGATGACCGTTAGGATATCCGCAGTAGACCATTCTTGCCTAAATCCATAGTGATTGTCAGAAAGAAGATCAGCATTTACGAGCTGCTGGACTATCGCATAATTGATTAAAGATCAGCAGATTTATGCGAATAGCGGGAGTAGATTGATGGGTCAGTTATATTTCAAGAATTTCTGAAGACTGGTACCACAGAGGCAGTTTCAAGCTATCAGGGAAAAAGATTCGTCAGAGCATTTGTTGGGAGAGAACAGCATTTCTTTACATTGGATTATGGCCAGCTCATCAAGTCTGGCTTCAGTCCGGAATGAGAAATTTAGGAAGGTGTGGTTTTCGGACTCCAATATAGAGTTTTAGGCGAAACGCTGTGCAAATAGTTGATCTTGATCAGTTGCCGTGCAAACGACTTCATTATGGTTGGATAGCGGGGGAATTGTCAATTGCCCATTGTTCACCACACTATTGAAAATTTTATAGAAATCACTAGTATCTTGTTTTTGTGACTCAATACGTTTACTGATTATCTCTGTATACCCTCCTTTTGCTTCATCTATCACAGTCTTACGATTCTTTCTTGACGCTATACATTTCTGTCTATTCATAGTTGATTTATGGCGGCTGAATTATCGGAGTGCTTGCTGCCTCTGAGCAATAGAAGCTGCACAGTTCAAGGTGTCATACTAGGGAGACTGGAGCGTGCTATAGAAGTTTCTCATGGAGACATGCGCATCAATGTCTGCTTTGACCCATTAGGTTACCTCATTAGTATAGTTAAAACAAGTTATACTCCATGGGGACTCTCTGATGTTATCTCTGATGGAATCAAAATAAGCCTGCTTGTAGAACTTCGTCGTTTGAGCAACGACTCATCAGCTTTGCGACGAGATTTTCTAGTGATATCAATAATTACCACAAGGTGACCAGCATTCCCGAGCGGACTATGTGCATGCGTCACACATGCATCGGGCAGGAATGGCATGAACAAGTCGAGACGTAAGGATTGATGTTCCACACCACCAGGGAGGCGGGTCGGGAAAGTGACAGTCTGTGAGATGGAGTACGCCATAGATAAACGATACATGGAGTTACCAGCTGCGTCAGTATAGCTATAAAATCTAAGCCAGCCACTGTTATGTGCATTAAAATCCTCAATTAACGCTGTGCTAGGTTATCTGGGGAGCATACTGGAGAGAAAGGTTTCTACGCTATTGATGTTGGTTCTAAGCCCCTGAATATTTGTAGAATGCAAGCCTCAAGGGTGGAAGCGAATATGTTTTTTAGTGGGTGTCTCGTTTAGGTTTGTTTCGTTTTCTTTTGTATCGTCATTTTGGTTTTCGATAGAGTGGATACGGAAACGTGGGTGTTTGTTCAGTACATATAAGCTCACACAACCTGACCATTAGTCGAGACATGGAGGTTGTGGCTTAGAGAAGGCTCACCTGGGATAACTGTTAGGTTCCGTTCTATGTGCGAGACGATATTATACGACAGTTGATTGAGCAGCCATTATTAGCTCTACCTAAGTGTTAGGGCTCTTGCATTACCATTCGGAAACAGAAGCCAGACAGGCTGCAACCTGTACCTTTAACCTGTCGGAACAAAAGCCACGCAGACTAGTTACGTGATAATTAGTGAGAAAAAGGTTTCTCAGATAAAGAGAAAGAAAGACGGCGTTCATTATCCTAGTCGGGATATTTCAGGTGTCCCTGTGCTATTACCACTGCGCCTGGCTAATAGACACAGAAAGAGCGGAAACGCCGGCCGATAGGCAAAGCCCATATCCTCTGTAAGCAATTTTAGGTTTGCACACCGGATATTTTGTTCGAGACTTGAGGTTGTCGATCAGGTTTATTGCCAAGACGTAAGTAGTGAGTAGCGCAGTATTTTATCAGAGTGTTCCGTGACCTAGATGGAAATCTGACAAGGTCTACGGCTTCATCACACCGTAAGGGGTATCCTGCGCCCGTGTACTAGTCAAGTATTTCAGAGGCCCCCGCAGATATTAAAAATAACTTATATGTATATAAATATGGAAATAAAATAAGTTTAAACAACACCACCCAGATATAACAGAATATTGAAGATGGGTTGCTCTCTCATAAGTAAGAAAAAGACGAATAGATATGGTAATAGCATTTACATTGACTTTTGACTTCATCGAATAGAGACCTGAAAGAAACTATCACAATTCATCTATATATAAATTAAATGTTGTCGATTTGACGAAAAGAAGCACTCTCTGAGTAATAACATTTTCTCACGTCTAAAAATAAGTATTTTTTTTTTACTTCTGCTACAAAATAAGCGAAATAGAGACAATAAAAAATGCAACATTTTACAGCAGGAGAAAATGTTAAAGAAAAGAAGAATAGAGATAGAATGATAAAACATCGCTACTTATTTATTTCAGGGTTAAGGACCGACGGGGTTCTGTCGTGTTAATTTGTATATAACTCTATTAGAATATATAGAACTATCCTTTGAGTAACATTATGAGAATTATTGACGACGATAATGATAACAAAGTAAAATCTTATAAATTATTCAAAATTAGTTTTACGAATGAACCATGGATAACATTTTAGAGTAAGATGCCCAGCCATAAACAATTACTGCTAGAGATAGACATACAAAAATAAATTGAATATAGAAATACAACCCGGGAGTGAAGAAATGACGGACATGATTAAGATCTTCAATGAAAGAATAATTTCTAAATTTAAAGTGGTACTTATTTTCACCAGCCCATAAAAAAACTTGATGCTGTTGAATCAAACCCTAATAATATAGATATTACTGCAACACTGATCCAACATTTTTGAATAAAAAAATAATAATTCTGAAATAAATGAGGATATTGTCAATTGTGGATTTAATTGAATTTTGTAGATATCTGTACTTTTTAATAAGTCAGGTAATGTTAAAGATGGTGCTCGTCTTTTGGTACTCTATTGTCATTTCAAAATCAGCCCCATCTATGTTTTCATCCTGTGAAACATTTAAAACAAAAACTTACTACTTTTATGTACCTAAAACCTAACAGAATTTTGAATAAGCAAAGTTTCGGAACACAATCTACGAGCTGCTTCCCAGCGGACTACAACATGGTCTATTGTAAATAAATTGTTGTTGAGTCGCCGTCTTAAATAATCAAATTCTGCCCAGTTTCA
The DNA here is from genome assembly GCA_963556195.1 of Sepiola atlantica. Taxonomy (NCBI): domain Eukaryota; kingdom Metazoa; phylum Mollusca; class Cephalopoda; order Sepiida; family Sepiolidae; genus Sepiola; species Sepiola atlantica. Next base: position 242,237,506 of record OY744515.1, on the reverse strand, counting down.
AACATCGTTACAAATCCCCACGCTGTTTTCTCACCATCCACACGACACACTCATTAACCCTTATGCTCGAGTGGCCTTTGGCCCTTGATAAGCGGTGAGTCGTTAGAACCAAACAAGGTTAGTTGAAACGAATGCTTGTGGAATAGAATAAATTAGTACATCCTTTTGAAATAAGGAACTAAACATGCTGGGGATGTATTTACCAATATAATATGCAATTATACAGGGTGGGCCAAAATAAGGGTCCTATCTTTAAATTTGAATAACTTGAATTTGAATAACTTCCACAAAATAAAAGTTAAACTCACCAAACTTTATGTGTGTGTAGACTGACCCTTCCGAGATGTTTTGAAATAAACAAAACAAATTTTAGCCGAAAAACACTTCTTAAAACTTACAAAAACTAAAGTATTGTTTTTACACTGTTTTGAGTTTTTTAAGCAAAAATAATGTTTTCTAAATGAGGGTACGTTCCTTAGGGCTAATACGGCTCATGCTTGCTTCGGAAGGGGTCCTTTACTTATTCTAAAAAAAATTAAAAAAAAAATCAATAAATAAAAAAGTTATGAATTTTTAAAAATAGGACCCTTATTTTTGCCCACCCTATATATGTTATAATAATTTCAATCTAGTAAAAAGAATTCGCTGGTTAAGATAAAACCTCCAAATATATATGCTGCATACTGCAATTGAGAGGGGGGCGGATTTCTCCCCTTCTTTTGATCGAGTCGGGGTGGGAGTGACACCACATCCGAAAGTGAGTTGATTTCTTCTTCTCGTGTCGCCTTTTCTCTCCCTTCTTACATTTCAGCAGCGATAGTTGGGTGGCACGACCCCCACCAGGCGTACTTAAAACAATAACTATTCACTGCATTCACTTTCAGAAATATGATGAACGATACGAACTGTAAGAATGTGTCATAGATTCTTGGAAGGCATTTGTTTTCAGATAGACAAACGTGTGCGGTACAAATCCACGATGGAAAACTAGACATCAAATTACTTCTAGAAAATCATCATCATCATCGTCACCATCATCATCATCGTCATCGTCGTCAACATCATAAAATGAACGAAATAAGTTATTGTCATCATTTTCAAAAGTAATCGAAAAAGTTAACTGCGAAGCAAATTGTTAATTACGTCTTGGATTCGTAGACGGACACTACATGCACGATTTATTGTACATAGGCGGACGAGAGGAGCATATGTTTCCTCAATATTAGTAGTTATATCCAGCATATCTGATACTAGGTAAATATTGGCAACTCTGCTACCCGTAGAAAAAATATAAGTAATAGACACATTAAGATGCTTCCAAAAGAAAAAAAAACACACTAACAATTGACAAAGTGAATTTTATATGTGAGTGGAAATATTAGTATAATTGTACATATATTTAGTAAACCATAAAAAAATTCAAAAGAAATTGAATCTATTTAAATGTATTATTGCTATAGCATAACAAATGCTCATTTCGATCACAAATTTTTCACAAAAACTATAATGTTTATTGATAAAAAATTAAAATAATTAGCTTAATTCGTAGACTTTTGTATATTCGGACTACTGTTCTTATCTTGGGTGTTTCTATCACAACGTCTCGGCCGATGTAACCTCCGACCTTCTTCAGGCTGAGAGTAAGACGACTCAAAGAAGCAGCACATATGTTAGTCGACAATAACTTACTAAGCAGACTTTGTATAGAATTCAATACAATGTGGGAACCTATGATTATAAATGATAGATAAGTAGTGATCTATAGTGATAAGTAGTTAGATCAAAAACAAGAATATGATTAGGGCTCGCAAAATTCATACTAGAATTGTCAGCAAGAACCCGTTTCGAAGTGGATATAGTTCTAAGTATAATTCAGTTCTAAGTTACAGTCATCTGAAGGTTAGAAGATTCAATCCTCAGTGCAACCGATATGAAGAATTGCGAATAACTTAGTATTTATTCCCAGTCATGGCAGATGGAACGAGAGTATGCTACACGCAGGGTTCTGTTCGAAATTCCGTCCAGATTCCTGAGTTCGACAGAAAGATTCACAAGTTCAACAAAGTACACCTGAAGAAGGTCGGAGGTTGCATTGGCCGAAACGTTATGATAAAACACCCAAGATCAGAACAGTAGTCCGAATATATCAAATTCTACGAATTATCAACCCTCATCTAACAAAGTCCGAAGCATAATTAGCTTTATATTTGAAACCTACTGTAGAACAAATTCTAATTTCATTTTGAATTGCAGAAGATATTAAATAATTTCTGCGTAAAGGAAATAATTAAAAGACACATATCCAATTCGTAAAAGTAATGAATAAAACATGAATAAAAACTACAGTAATTATTATACATAAACCTTTTATACACATGAGTTCTATGCGAGTAAATCAGAAAAAAGTAAATGTAAAAAAAAAAACATTTAATTAACACATACATTTTTTTTACCACAAACTTAGTCGAATTTCGAAAAATACATTTGCTATGAATATTGCTGAAACGGATGATATTTTAATATTCCAATTTATGCAGTAGCTTTCTGACTTTCTCGTAAATCTTCTGTGTAAGCAATTCACTTATTGTCGATTATAAAAAAATACTTCGACGAATGAGAATGGTCGCAAAAAATAGACGCTGAATTTCCGTCTCAATTTAGCTTCCATTACGTTTGTGAAAAACATGTTTCGGAAATCTTTCAAATTAAAAAAAATAATACTTTAAAAAGAAATAATTCCATTTTCATATTTGGCAAATGTATTTTATACTAGGCTTAAGTTCTCACAGATTATCGCGTTATAAATATATTCAGAGAGATGGATTTATTTATGGACAACTCATGACAGCCTAATGTGCGAAAAGCATCCGGCGAACTTTCTCTGCATGTCATCTGTAAACATTTGCATATAACTGTCTTATGTGTTTGACTCTGTCACAGTTCACTGGTTTTGTACGTACATTTGGCTGACCCTCTCCAAATTAATGAGTGATGGTTGTCAAACAATGAAATGCTATCAGAACGGCCAGCCGTGCTATCTTTTCGGTAATGGATCCATCTTTGACTGCACGTACCTATTTGACATTTAGTGACACAGCTGAACACGCCTGCTTGTCATCCGATAATATCCAATAAAACGATATCACTCATGTCTAACGATGGTGAGCAATGAGAGAAAACTGCACCGACACCTTCTGTATCAGTTGCTTATTACTAAAATACACGGAACGCAATAATTCGTGTTGAGAACACTTTCGTTTCTGTGTTGCTATTTATATTTTCGGTCATTCATGTTTATGTGTGTTTCAATCGCATACAGGGTATAAACGAATATTTGGAGCTAATATAAATATAGTTGTATGTGTATCTCATCGGAAATTGATAAAACGGAGAGCCAGGTTGGAATCTTGTAGATTCTATAGCACTACCGTAACTATTAATATCAGCAGCCTTCATGTGGTCCTTTTTGTAAGTACCTGATTTTATAAAGAATTAGAGAAACCAATGCTAACAACAGAATCGAAAAAGCCAAAAACTTGGCACTGCTGATCCATACGGATTGATAATTATTGACAAAGACTTGTCCAAACACTACGCCAGAACTTTTATTACAAAGTATAGACGAAAATCGTTACCTCGCCGTCTGACGCGGTTTCCAGGCAGCATGCGAAGCTGATAGCGAATGCAGTTGATTATTCTATATTATAAATATAAAGTTAAGACGTTTTTCTCCTCCTAAATCAGTTCGAAGTAGACTATGAAAATAATGCACCACACGCATCGAAACATCTCACTAAAGACGTTAACTAACTTCTGACGTGCTTCCAGAAAAATAAAATTTTGTTTAAAAGCTATTCCAGAAACGTTATTATTGTTCCCCGTCTGTAAGCCTCTCCCAACTAAGTAAACCAAAGAAAGGGTAGCAAATTATATTCCCGCTAAAAATTAAGTCCTTCCACAAATTTCAAAACACCACCTAGCGTAGTGGACCTAGTTTCTCACAAAGAACACCGGTTTCAGAGTTCGCAAATGAGTGATCATTAACCCACAGTCAGAATAACGCTGATCGCTTTAATATTATAATAACGTTGATATAATTTCATGAAATATACATTAATCGTAAGTATCGTAAACACTTACATATCTTCTTCCCACCTTATTTATAAAAGTACAAATAAACTTTCCATTTACAACGCGAAGTAAAAAACAAACTATTTTCATGTTGCCGCCAGCCAGCAAGAGACGTCCGCTACTCTTCCTACACCTCTCGCACACGTAATGATTAAAAAGTAGGTAGGAGTGACCTAAATAATATTTTACGGAGTAATTAATTTTAATTACCCACCCAAAAAAATCTTGGTACTTCTACAGAATTTGTACCGAATTGTTTTTTTCTGTTTAAAACTCTACAAAAACAGAATCAAAATTCGCTTAAAAACTAAAAAAAAACAAGACTTAAGAATTATCATATAAAAATAAGTCTAGGTTTTATTTAGTTAAAAAAGAAAATGTTGGTACTTTTACAGAAGTTGAACTGCACTGTTTTATTTTGTTTTTAATAACAATTCGCATAAAAACTGAACAAAAACAGAATTAAAATATAAAAATAATCATATGTTTTATTTATTTACAAAAAAAATCTTGGCATTTCTACAGAATTTGAACCGACCTGTTTAAAAAAAAAAATTATTTGGAAACACTACAATAACTCTAAACGTTTCTTAATCTACATTTTAAGTTTAGTTCGCCAAACGTCGTTTTGCTTCCGTTCAAATTCTGTAGAAGCACCTACATATTTTACCCCAGGATCAAACAAAATAACAGTAACAATGCACTAACGAAGCAGATATCCTTCTACACTGTGCCATTTTCTATTTTTGTTAGACGAGATAAACATTTTCTTGGATACATAGATTCTCCACAATTAAAAAGCGACATTTGTTTATTTACATCAGTACTATCAGGTGTGACCTATTTGCGTTCGGTCGCCTGTTTACACATTTTATTCCATTCTTTTACATTTCACCGGTTCAACACCGGGCGATGGGCACCTGCTAGTTATAAATAACACCCTTGGCTATTTACTTTCTTATAGTAATTTCTCGTATAAAATTATATTTCAGTAACAGATTACGAGCACATTATATGTAGTAGAGAAAGTATTGAACAACACTTTTCTATGGTACAAGAAAAGCCGAAGCGTTTGCTTGTATACATTATAAGCCAGTTATCCAACTTGAAACTAGATATTGCCTGGTTCAATTTACGCTAAGAAACACTTTTATACTTGTATATTGACAAATCTAGTTATTATTGTATACCTTGAAACCGCACCCAATAGACCGGTATTGTCTGGGCCTTCGGGTCTTGATTTACGCCGGTCTATCAGTAGTCCGTCCTGTGCAGTTCTAGGAGGTGAACCCTCCCAGGCTTTGTCTGCTCACCCTTTGAGAAGGAGTTAGTTTATTGCTACTCGCCTGAGGCGCCCCTATCGGGGAATGCCGACGGGGCTGCCCATGCATTTTTTAAATGACCAGAGCACTCAAATTCTCGGGCGTTGGTTTTTCAAATCCCACTTTCCTGACCTTGTGTCACATCTTACCTTGTAGGAGGAAGATAAATAGAAACAGTAGAAAATAACAATATTGAGTTACTATCCACACATCTTGAATATTACGCGTCGAAACCGCCTGTTGTTGACATGAAATAAATAGGAAACTCTGTATATCCATATTGGCAAACCATTGTTTTCTTCTTTCTTAAATTTCAATAATTGTAAATGTTCAATAAAATGTTCTAAAACGTAGTCTTTTATGAACCTTCAGCGTGATACCGAGCCCAGGATATTTAACGACATGATGCACAATTTATAATCCCACTTGACTTTGATATAGGTTTTGCTTTCAATTAAATCTCCGGAAATAGAGATTGACAAATGGAAATCAGGAAAGCCACACAAGATTTATATTATAGATTTCCTGAAGATATATTTCATTCTGCTGAAGAGTGCACGCAAATACACAACCACTAAATCTTTCCATTTTTAAACAAGGAATCATTTCAGCTATTTACCTATAGAACGTCACATAAACCTGATAGAAAGTCTTTAGGGAAATCGATCTAAACTTTGGCGAAGTAATAAAAATCGATGGGTATATTCAAAGCTGAAAACTGACGCAAATAAAATAAAAAAGAGGTCAGATTTGAGAATTCTTATTGTTATGGTAGGATTTTTTCAATAATGAAAATAGAGCTGAGTGAATTACTCTCGTCTTCTAAAAATATCCTTCAGCTCCGGCTCTATGCCATTTTTGTCCCCTTGAAAATGCTGCTTTCAGAAGCTAAGTGATAAATCAAATCATCCAATTCTTCTCCTCGAGTCAGGAGTGTAATTTGTTACTCAATAAACATTTCGCTTTCTCAATTGTCATACTCCGACTTCCCACAGCGTACGATTTTCTTACGATGTGCGTCAAATTTTCGCACCAGTGTAAAAAAAAGTTGGAAGAAAATGGACGCGATTTTTATTCTTTTAATATTATTACTTTTTCGTCCTTGCATCTTCATCACAGGCCCGTGAGTCGGTCTGTCAGGCTTCAGTTGTAAATAATATTTGCATCGTTAAATGTGCAGATTGACTGGACGTATCTTAAAGTAGATGCGTACAGGTATCTCTGCAAGATGCTTTGCCCATTTGTAAGATGTAAATCAGTATGGTACGACTTTTTGATAGTCTTGATTCTGTTTTTGATATACAATTACCAAACTAATTCAAAAAGCAGGTACTCAGGGGGGGGGGGGGGCACGCGGAAGTTGCTGACATCCGGTGGAAAGAAAGGGGGCCTATTTGCAGTTGATTTGAGACGACGAGTTTTTGTCGTGAATGTCGTACAAGAAAGAAACAGTACCATTCTATAGAAATTATTCCTTTCGTTTTTCTATATATTCTTTGTCTGATTTCTTTTTTATTTCTTGTTTTCTATTTTATCTTTTACGCATTCGATTATTCGTTCTTTTTGTTTATCGCTATTGTTTACTTCAACTCCGGTCTCCTATCTTACACACTTCTCTGTCTAATGATTTTATTCCATATTATCTTTGTTTTGATCTATGCAACCTTTCTACTTTTGCTGTCTTTCATTCTTCATTAGCTTCTCAATTTATTTTCCTTTCTTATTTTCTCCTGCACTTTCTAATTCCTTTTTGTTAGCTTTTTATATTCCCATCTATTTTTATTCCTCTTTAATTCAAATTTCTCTCTTCACATAGCTCGTTCTGTCGTCTATCCTTTTTTTTCACTCTAGCAATTATCACCTAATATGTTGCACACGGATTCAACTCCCTTGTTTGTATACCGTGTTTTCTTTTATTCTATTTTAACTTTACGCATTCTTAATCTTAGTTTTACTTTTTTAAACTTTTCAGTTATTTTTAACTTCTTATACTAGTCGCTTATTTGAATCTTCATACTCAGTCCTCTCTGATTTCTTGCCTGTTTTTTGAAAGAATTCACTTCTTATTTCTTGTTTTATTTTGTTTCCCTCAAAATGAAGTTGAATGCTAAAAGAGCTAAAATAGTACGATTTCGTCCATAGGTTTGATTGTTTCAAATGTTAAAATATTACTTATATTATATAGACACTATCCTTAAACCAAGAAAAACTGAATTTTAACTAACCGTGAGCATATTTAAGAAATACGATTTGTCCAGGTAGACATTCGAAGTAATGAATTAGGGTCCGTACGATGTAAATGTATTCAAGTATTATATATAGTGTCCACACGATATCATTTTCGTTGAATATTATATATAGTGATTTAAAGCGTCCACACAATATCACGTTGTTTAGATTTATAGATAATGTTTATACGATATGATTTTGTTTGGATACTTTATATAGTAATATATGATATAATGTTGTTACTCACGTACAATTATTCCATAAAGAGAAAAAACAAACAAACAATAAGGCTTGAAACAATTGTCAGAGAAAGAAAGAGAGAGTCAACAAATGATAATTAGAACGAAAGTGACGCCGCCGTTACTGGCATAATAATATATAGTGTCCAACGATATGACCTTGTTCAGATAGTATATATGGTGTCCGTACGATATCATTATATTGGGATATTACAATGGTGTTGTCACTTTATTCCTATAAAACTACTAGTGCCTGCCGGTATTAAAAGCTAATAAGTAATACACTTGATATCAGTATAAACCAAAAAAACTATATCAGCACGAGCCAAATTCATAGTGAATACACATAATATTATCCTTCAATAATTTTCATTCAAAACTAATAATCTTATCCGGACGAAAATATCGGACTTGCTACGCGCCAGCAAGGGAACGGAATCTGCCAATAAGCTGATATGGAAACGAAACATTGGATCTGGCCATAGCCGTGACAAATGCAGAGGATAAGCAGGTTAGATTATTGCCAATAATAGTTCGTGAACGTGGAACTGTACCAAAAAGTAGAAGGATTGATATTGAAAAAGTTTGTAAATCCAAGAAGAATTCAGAGTGTCCAGGTCAACGCTGGGGTCTGCAAGAATTGTGAAAAATTGAATTGGTGCACATTCAAAAGTTTTACGGTCAATTCCCAGTGATTACTAACGCACATTCGATATGGATATAGCAATTTATGAAATATAAAAGAAAATGTAAGTTCCACCCCATATATATATATATATATATATATATATATATATATATATATATATATATATATATATATATATATATACTTACGCAGCATTTCCTCGCTGATGCATACTTCATTAACCAACAGTGACAATTCCTGCTTGTTTCTTACTTGATCCATCTTTTCAAATTGGTTGGCCAACGATCTAATGTTTTGTTCAAGTGTGAACAGGAACTCACCAAAACTGCAAACGTTTACGACTCCCATGAGTCTGCATCAGGCACGTGAGAAGTTACAAATTAAACTTGGTGAATTTATTAAGAAAGTCAATCTAAACGATTTTTTTATTTTATTCATTTTTTTTTTATTTAAAGCATTTTAGTATCTCCTCTCGCCTGTCATATCGAGCTTCGTTGATGATAGGTGTGTTTGCTCGAATGAGTAAGGCTTCGATTATTAGGAGGCGAAAGTTACAATTTGAGACTGCGAGGATGGCAGTCTTTTACTATGTTTCTTAAATCTTTTTGCGATGGTGACATGTTCTACCAGATGTTGGTAAATGGAGAGGTTACATAGAAAGTGGCAAACATACTAGTTCGAGTCATACCGATACATGTATCGTTTTTGGAGACACATTTTCCAATTAAGCATTTGAATACATACACAGCCTTACTATTTCTTAGTAAAATCTTACTTATCTTACGTCGGGTTATTTTTTATTTAGAAATTAGTTGTTTTTATTTTTTTA
>OY744515.1:242185607-242223107 GCA_963556195.1 Sepiola atlantica | reverse complement strand
CCATTCGAGTATGGATCAAAGTGTAATATCTGTTCTATCCAAAGATAGTACTTTAAGATCGCGAGATCTGCATTTACGCCGAACGTCCATAGAATGAAATAGACTACAAGGATCTACAAGGGCTTTGAATATATACCCCATAACGAGATATATTTTGGAATTGCATTCACTAGATGAGTTAGATGAGTATGTTTCAGTTTTAATAAATGTAGTACAACAATATCGTGGGGTATTCGTTGCCGGATACAACTGTGGAATTTCAACGGATCCCGCTAGTACTTATGGCCGAATCCTCGGTCTTTCGACGAATCTATATTTATTTGAAAACATATCTTTCTATAAACTAAACTGTCAAACTATACTGGTGTTTACATACATACTCATTAGGGAAACACTTTGTTTAGTGGAGGGTGATTTACTCAAGGCACCCAGCACAAGTTTCTAAAAATACACTTTGTGCCCCTTTAATGCTTGCGCCATTACAAACAATTGCTGGTTCCATTTCTGAACTTGATATATGATTTCAGGCAAGCATAGCATACTTTTATGCGCATCTGTTTTAAGCCCATAAAAGCCAGCGTTCATTTTCCCATTTTCCGATCCATTAAAACCCGCAAGCCATTCATTCTTCGATGGAGACAGATCGAGACCAGAGAAGGTGGCGGTGTGATATGGATGACAATGGTGAGTTTCATTTGTCAAAGCCTTCAACTAATGAAAATATATGCTCTCATTAGAAGTGCAATCGGGAAAAAGAATTATGTGTATTACAGCGATTCCGCCTGCTTCTGCATTTCATCGATCTAGTCAAGTTGGCAAAGACGCCGTTATGTGATTTGGCACAAAGAACTCGTTAGAACGTCGTTTCGTTTTTCCCTGGTTATAACTGACGTATTTGGAACAGTGTAGGATATTCTAGTCATCGCTTTCCTTCTCTCATAGCAAAATTTTTTTTATTCAACTTCTAAACATAATTCATACGGTATTTTAATTACTAATTTTTCCTTCCTGCTTTCTATTGTCATTTCTTTCCTTTTTATATCTGCTTTTTGTCTTCTGTATTTTGGCTCGCTTTCATGTTTTTATTTTATTCTCGTTTTCTTTTATTGCTTAATTTGTATTTTTTTCGACTTTTTCTTTTTCCTTTTGTCAGGAACATAGACGAGATCATACACACATATACACATATATCTGTTTGCAGATTCTAATCTGAGTCTGTGAACCGGGTTCGTGCAGCCCGACCGCTAGGGTCTGTAAGGATAAATAATTTAATATTTATTTATAGAAAAATATTATTATAAGCTCCTTTAACAAATAAATGTCAAGCACTCTCGAGTATGTTAAAATATACTATCATCAGCTCTAAAGCAATTTTCAAAATACGTTCGTCTTAAATTGTTACTTTCCCGCACCTATGACAGCAAATAGATTGAAACGCTAACGTCTGTAGGTATAAATAATATGTTATTTATTTATTAAAAAAAAAAATTATATTAAGTCACTTCAAGAAATGTATGTTAAAAATAGACTGCCATCGGCTCTCAAGCGAAGTTCTGAATACGTTCGTCGAACATTCTCGACTATTCTTCTGTTAGTATCCGCTTCAAGGTACATACATATCTTAATTTCCCTCAATCACGTGACACTTTCCGGTGGCCGAGTGGATATGGAAACTGCTTGCAGATTCTAAGCTGACTGTGAACCAGGTTCGCACAGCCCGACTGTCTTAAATTGTTACTTTTCTTGCACTGATGAGAGCTATAAGCTTGAAACGCTGGCGTTTGTTAGTATAAATAATGTAATACTACATATATATATATATATATATATATATATATATATATATATATATATATATATATCCGTAGTCATGCATAATTAGCTGCCCCTACCTAGCCTTCCTCGGGAGTATTTAGGTGATCTAAAAACTTCTTAAAACAATGTCTCGAATATAGCATAGACTTTTCAAATCCTTCATTTATTTAGTCCACATTGAGTAAAGACATTATGACCGCCTACGATTAAAACATTGCATTAAAGTACCATTAAATATTGTTTTCTGCATTAAGTCAATAAATGTTAAAACAACTCATAGAGGAGATGGTCACGACGTGCAAAATTGTCAATTACCATGACACACTCCTCCCTTCGTACTGCCCCTATGTTGGCTGTGATGTTCAGGACTAGTCTTGAGATTGTTTTGGTAGATATTATATTTGAGATACTCCCAGATAAAAAAATGGGATATAAGGTTCGGTGAGTGTGAAACCCATCCGGAATTACAATTTCTACTGATGAAACGATTACCAAAGTGCCCCTTAATATTGTTGACCACCGATAAAAAACACTCCTGTAGATTCATGAATTAAACTCGCTTCAAAATCAGACATTGCATGAAGTGTAATTGTATACACTATGTCACAATATCGTTGACCGTGGAGTGTTCTCGCACGGACCACCATCTCCTGCGGGTACGATAGTAACACTCCCTGGCTCGAACCGCGGCAGTACCATGACTTATAACGTTTAAGCCTACGCTGTCAAAAGCCGCTAAACGAACTAGCATCCAGCGATTCGAATGGGTGATTCCGTCGTTGTAAAGTTTTGTTTGCCCGACGTGTTTCGCGTCATAAATTATATCCAGATAATTAATAAACTGGGCTGATTTGGGACGTCATGCTAGAAAATGAACGTTTACAAAAATGAGCGAACACTTATTTGTTTATTACTACTATATAACTAGAATGTATTCATTCCAAAAAACGTATAAAACTAGAAGTCGAGTTGGAACGCACGTCCGTTGCGTATGAAGAAAAACACCAACTGCTGAATTCCGCCTCTCTCTCTCTCCCTTTTTCTATAGCAGTCAACAGTGAATAAAGAGAGGGTATATGCCCCACAAGAGAAATAAAGAGAGAATTATACATATAAAAAAGAAAGGGTCGAGAGAAAAAAGGACAACAATCACTGGTAGTTCAGTTCAACACATCCCGGTCACAGTCAACAGTTGATTTGATCTTTTGGGTTTCGAACGTATCCAACGATAATCAGTTTTATCAACAACCTGCCAACTCAGCCAGGTTTAGATTTGATTGACGACACACTTGTTTAATTGTAGCTGGTGCGATATTTCAATCCGACAAAATCATTGGTTAGATTTACTTGCCTCTCCACGAGGCCAAGTCAGGAACAAGGTTAGCCTTTAGTGCGGTGAAATAAACATCCAACAAAAGGGGTAATTATTCATGTATTACAAAGATAAAATAGTTAGTCTTATGTAGGAATCTATGCGCGGACTCATTGGTGTTACCCTGTACAATATAAAATGTAAGCATATGTTTTCAGTGGAGTTAAGCTGATCAAGTAAACAATTTCAGAAATTCAGGGTAATAATTTTAACGCGCAATCGAAAGCCATTCTTGTGTCTATTTGTCATGCACGTTTAGCAATGAAAATTGTACTTTAAGCTATACCGGACCTATGAACGGACAGAACCATTTTTACATACACGTGGACGCTTATAAACATGCTATATGACATGTACACATGACAAACGGACGATGATGTTATTTAAAAATGAAACGTTGTGGGTCTTATATAAAAGCGATACAACTCATTTTGTGTTTTGCTGAAAGATAGGATCTGAATAAAAAAGAAGCAGAATCGTATTTTGAGCCAAACCTCAGACGTTGATATCCACTCCAAAATGTAATGCTCATGTTGCTTACCTGAAATGAAACAAAAATAGTTGTTTAACGGAAGTGAAAACTAAATCAAATAATAATATAAGTAAAAACAAATAGTCAAACATAAGATAATAAATATGGGACGAAACTGTATTGAAGTGAATAATGACGCGGACTGATTACCTGGGCGTTCCAAGTTCGTGTTCATCCGGTTCTATAGCTTTTAAAAAAACATGATATACTTACCACTCGGGAGTAACAATTAGAGAGATTGCTAGTTTGATGATAAACAATACTCTTAGAGGATTGGACACGATGGGTGGAATAGGTAAGAATATGATTAGTTATGGCAACAGTTTGACAAGTTTTTGTTCACGTTTGGCTTGAAAACAATCGTTCTGTAGTCATCAGGAAAGTAATTTTGTGCTATTGTGCCACAAATATTAGGAGTTTTTAAAAGAAACACTGTTCATGGAAGTTCGGCTTGATTTTAGGTACATAAGTGAATAAAGCAAAGCTTTTGCAGTGGTGCTCGCTAGGAGACTTGTTGCTGTGGAAGTTTTACAGAGGTAACCCGAGATTGGAGCTCGGTCATGTACTTACCATGAGAATACTGAAATATTAGAGAGATAGACTATTATCGTCTTGTCTGTTAGAACGAGTGTATAAGGAAAATGAAATATCATTCATCACTAGGACGAAATCGATTTTATACTGTGTGAACGCAGGAGATAGTGCGCCAGATAGCAGCAGTGCTTCATCTTAGAACGTATCTTGAAGAAGATTGACACAAGCGTCAGTTACATTCTGGAGTGTAAAGAATTAGCTGACATTTTTTAAGCTACCAGAACAACAGATTTGATGTTGGCTTTCTATTTCAGGAGTTGAGTGAAAAGCGGTCCTAAGAATTTATACAAAAATGGGCTTTTTCAAGGAGAGTGCCATTCATCTCAATTGAGGCCAAACACGGGATTCGAGTGTTTAGTGTTGAAGGGTGAGAAACATAGTTCTAGAAGTATTAAAGGTAATAGGTCACTTTTACCCCTTTTTATAGATAGGACGAGAGACAATCAGCGATATATTGATCACCATAGACAATTATCTCGCCGCGATAGATGTCAACGATTGATCTCAGAATACGATTCCGAAGATCATTCATGAAGATAAGAAAGAGGTTTGCGTCCAGAATGGACCTTCACGTCCGCCAGCGTTGTACTATGTGCTTCAGACTTCTGACTATAAACAACTACTTTTCTAGACTTGGCACAAACAAGTATTTGATGGTAGAAACAACATATCCATGTATACCATAGTTACCAGGCTTGTGAAGCAAACATTTGTGCCAAACCATCGCCCGACAAATAAAGGCCCCGTCGATAGATTCAATGATCCTTTCGATATAAAAGTCAGTACTTCAGCTGTTCACATTGTAGATCAAAATCAATAATACGTGTCACTTAGTATCTTTTATTTCTGATGGGGATTGCGAATTTCTTGATTTATCACATCTTCAAAGAACTTACTCATGACGATACGTGGGCAAATGGGTATATAACGAGATGCAGAAAACCGATGCCCGTTTTTGTGTTATACACTGGGCAGAGCGACGACGTTTTCAAAAGAGATGGGACTCCTTTATCTTTTAAGAAACTATTAAACCACTTTTCAATGATACGAGCTAGTTCCGGCTGCAACCCCTTAAACACAATGAGTGAACAGCATACAGAGCCAGTGGCATAAAACTTCTTGACAAGTTTTACGACATACACTACAGATATATGTTATCAAACTACACGTTGTCGGCTCTCTAAGCACCTGGGTCTGAAAATAATTGAGGAAACCGATTACCAACAACATACTAAAGTCGGTCAAGCACTCGTACAATATTTGAATTCACTTTACTATTTGTGAAATAATAGAACAAATAGATAAAATATGCAAGAGTTCACTAATATTTTATCTGCATTTATATGCTTTATTGCCAATGTTCAGAGTTTAACTTTTAAACCAAAACACACGTTTTTTCCTTGCATCTTCAGTAGACGAGTTATCAGGTGATCATTTAGATTTATTCGATTTGACAGAATTCCTAATACCTTTTGTCAATGCTAATACACACTGACAAAAATATGGATTTTTTTCAAAGTAAATAAATACAAATATAACATAATTTATTTTTTTATTCCATTGTAATGCTTCGAATGATCTCATCTGGTGCACACGCGTGGAAACAAAGACGAGGAGAACATAAGAATCGGTTTCTTTTCTCCCCGACGTTGAAGTGATCAGACCTCGCAGTCTGCGTACTTCCAGTTCCGTTGTGGCTTGGACACAGATGGAGAAGTATGGATTTAATAGAGCAATAATAATAATATACGATTTCCCCGCATAACCAGGCTGGTAATCAGAATGAGCATTGTACTAGAACATCTCGTATTATGTTAGTATTGTCAGTATTTGCACAGATAAAATAAAATAAATAAGATGGAACCTTTCTTGAGCTACGAGTAGAACTCTAGTGATGTACAGTAAACGGGATTTTTACACTTCGACGTATAAGTCAAAAGGGTTTGGAATGTTTCGTACACATATGCCCCCAATCAGCATTTCCGGTAAAACGAATAAATGAAAAAATCTTTATAGCATAACGAAATTAAAATGTTTCCACTGAAAAATAAATTTGTATTTTCGTGAGACATCCAATAAATTAATCAGCGTGGCGAACTGAACTAAACCTAGTCAACCAACTACCCGTGCCTCGCTATTGAAAGAACACTCGTGTGTTATTGCACCCCTGACTGCGAACCCTAGCAACACACTGTTTATGCCCACTCGTACTCATTACGTAGCAGATGCGTTTTAAATAACATTTTATTAAAAATAACGTGAACACATTTTAATATTTTCAGAATTTATAACTCCTGTGTAACAATATTTCAACTCATTCTTACTTTCAGCCAATTCAAAAAATACAGTAAACTTTTTTCAGTAAATATCCAACTCCCTAACAAGCACCAAATAATAACACAAGACAACATCGTTTTCAACATAAAACGTTTTTCAAGCAGTCTCCAACTCCCTAACAAGAACCAAACAATAACACAAGACAACATCGTTTTCAACATAAAAGTTTTTTTCCAGCAGTCTCCAACCTCCTAACAAGAACCGAACAATAACATTATATAACATCGTTTTCAACAAAAACACTTTTTTTCAACAACAAGCTCAGGAAATTGCTCATATTTAAGTACTTTTCTGGCCTTTTATTTTAACATTACTCTTTCCTGTATTTCGTTTTTATCGAGATGAAGTCAATTTCCATGACTTCATCTCTGACAGAGAGCTCTTGCAGAAGACAATACGAAACGATATACATGTTTAAACCTCTCACGCCCAGTACTAAATGCTGTTACATAAGTCACGGAATATCTGTTCAACTCTATCTCAGAAACTGCCAGTTTGGGAAAGATCTTTCTTCAACATATTGTTTTTTCACGTTTTATTTACCTGATAAGATGTGACATTCATATGTCCTAAGGGAATTGCTACCCATTATTCCGACACACTAAACATGCATTCATGATTGACCCCTCCCATCTTGTGTATCACTTGGTAACACTTAGCCAAAACCAATTACATATAACATACTGGCTCTTTCAAGTGTTTATACACGTGTGCAACATCATCCCTCACACATCACATGATAAATAATTATCGTTTTTGCTAACCATGCTACATTGTTTAATCACTTCGGCCTTCATAGAAATTTCCGTTTTAGCTACTCTCTTTATCAACACACCTTTAATATATCATTTATATTCCCTGAAGTGGAGAATGGTTGGCTATCTATTTATGAGTACCAAGGAGATGAACTGCTATCTCGCGTTCAACAAAACTACGTTTGTTTCGTTTAAAATTTAAATGTCAGTCTCAGATTAGGAATTTTTGATAACTCTGGTTTCAGGTAATTTAAAATTATTCGGCGTTCAGCCAACGGTCAAAAATATTTTATTTATTTGATGCTTTTTTGGTATTAATAATATTTATGAAGATAATCATCTACTATATAAAGTAAAGTCAGTCTCTGTTTCGATTTGTTACTGATCTTTTTTATCAGTAAATCAATATTCGCTTCGTGTTCTCTGGTTCTTTGGGTATATTGTTGTAGCATGTTATTAAGAACAATAAAATGTATTCTGATTGAATTATTTCCAGAAAATATTTTGACTCGGTCAGAATAATTCTCATACGGAAGCAATATTAAACCAATGATTTTAGTCTGTATTCGTCAATAGAGTTATTTCCTTTTGTTTGGAATAAAAGATAATTGAAAAGGTAACGGCACAGTAAAACAAAACAAACAATTACAAGTGCAGGAAAATACTGAGCAACGTCGGGTAGTCAGGGCTCGTTATTTAATTAAAAAAAGAACAGAAACTCTATTAATCAGCTCTAAAAGTGTTTTCCTGGCATTTAATTTGTGTAATTATTTAAAAAATTACTACTAAACCTGTGTCTACTAGTGTGTGTGTGTGCGTGTGCGTGTGTGTGTGTTTGTGTTAGTCCGATTCATATTTTTTTCTGGCTGAATTAAATCGTTGTGAAAACTTCTTTGTAACCATTTTCTCCACTGTTTTTCACTAATTTTCTACCCGCTCCCAACCCCGTTCATGTTTTCGGTTATTGCGGCGAAGAAAAGAACTCTCATGTGAGTTGCGTTCACTTCTGTTTTAGAGATTTTAATTTCTTCCCTCTGAGTACTAGACACTCTTTCGGTTTTCCCTAACATAATTACTATTCAAAACAATTCAGATAACACAATTCACTCTGCAATTTCACCTAGTTCAACATCACTTGGGAATATGCCTCAGTCATGGATGGGCAAAACTAATTTACAAACTTGGGTCAGAGACAGTGCAAGGCCTATATCATGCGACGGTATATTTCAAACGGCATTGAACGCGTCAGACAAACGATGTTCATCACCACTCAAAGAAATACAATAAAATGAATGAAAATAAGTCAACAAAAAGTATTTCTACAACGGTGATTTTTAAGATACGTCCATCAAAATCTCCTTTTAGACTTAAGCGTGACATATATGCTCTGTAAAACATATAATCAGCCATATTTAAAATAAGATGCGTATATTCTATCTGCGTGTTTTGCGATTAGTGCAAGTTTTAGTATACCCGATTAAGAGATGAACCACCTGATAAAGCATCGCGTGGCGATCTGTGCCAACATGTAAAAATACACATGATAAATTAAATGTAAATAAGTTAAAATTCAAAATAATCTTTTGAATATTATGTAAAATCATGAATGCCAAGATGTAATTTAATCATAATATATACTAAGGAATGAATTAAAATTTCGTTAAAGAATTACCAATTTGATAAAATAACAATGTGTTACAGAGTTCACATGATGTCAGTTAGCGGACAATGACCAGGATAGCTTATTACGATTTACTAAACTGATGCCATTCTATCCATACTTTGACCAGAATTAAAATAGGCCGGATGTGAGTAGGATAAGTAATATGAATAAAGAGAAAGACATACATACACGCGAATAGGAGAGAAGAGAAGCAGACACTAACCCTAACCCTAACACACACGCCAGCATACATAGGCACATGCAATCATTCGCAAAGTCTTGCGTAACAAACTTACTACAAAGACAAACTGACAACTAAACTTGGTTATCGAGTTTATCGACATTAAATCACATGTAAACACTATTCACGCAATAAATATAATAATTGTACATGTTTTCGTTTGTGTTTTGTGTAAGCCAACAAGAACAATAACTAATAAAAACGAAATAAACATAGCTAATTACAATCCGGGTAAGTATTCGAGGAACTACAACAAACAAGAACAAATCGAGCATAGAATTAGACTTAGGTATAGGAGAACCGCGGCCTGCGACGCATGAGGCAGTCAAAGTAAATCAGCCATGTCCACAACGTCTTTGCAGTTTTTTTCCCGTTGAACCTGAATCTCTTTCTATTGTTTGGTTTCAGTTCCTTTTTGCTCTTCTTCTTATTATTACATCAAAGGTATATTGAATATCTTTGTTAGCAATTCTCTCTGGGGTCAATCTTAGGACATGTCGGAACCAGCCCCGATGTCATTGGACGATTATTGACAATACCACCTGTTAATGCGGCCTCTAACTTCCTGGTTTGTAGTTCGATCGCTCCCGTTGACCCCTAGAGTCTGCCTTAGGCATTTGTAGTGTATTTTATTATTGAAGTATATTGGAGAAAAGACTTAATGAGACCAAAGTTGGCTAACTCATATTTAGGATAATGATAAATAAATGAAAAAAAAACTCACTGATTATATTTAATCCGAAAATATATTAATGTAAACTTGAGATCATCAAACTTAGTTTATAGATCTATGTAACCAGGCTATATTTTGCGATGAATAAATATTCTGTATTTACTTTGGTTGAAAATGTTATACAAAATGTGTGAATAAAAGCGTAAAATTCCTTCAGTCTGAAATATCGGCAGTACAGTGGAGTAGATCCTCAAGAATTCAGTGCGCAATTAGTTCAGGAGAAGAAAAACTCGAGTGCAACATTAGTTTCTCTCTGCATATCCCGGAATTATTTCAGGTCGGCTTAATCTTTTACTAAATTTATGATATACGTTTAAGTAATTCAGAAGAATTCTCTCCGTTCCTTTTTGACGAGGAATAACTTCATTATTCCGAAATTCCCATGAAAAAAAAATTATTTTACTAGATCTCTAAATCAAACTAATCTCTGTTCACAGACATTTGTTCAAATATGCGTAATAATCCTTGTGTTTGGTGTATGTTTTTAACTATTAATCTTCTCTATTTGTAAGATCGAGCATCCCTTATCGTATTAAGAGTTTACTTCTGACTATGAGAAAGTATTTTTTCTGTTACGGTTATTATTATCATTATAATTATTTTTAAATATATATATATATATATATATATATATATATATATATATATATATATATATACACTATACTATATTAGTGTTACATGCGTTGGATACCACCTCTCATTCGAACATCTGGGGATTCGTCGCTATCGATGCGAAATCATTCTCTTTGTAAGCAGAGTGACTTCGTAAAATGTTTCATTCTATTTGGTGAAAGTTAGTTAGCCAATTTTTCGGCTTTTAAAACTAATCTGTCTTTTAAACGTTTTTACTCAATTTATTGAATTAAATTAATTTTGAAACTTATCTAATCTCATCTTAATTTTCATTAATTTTATATTTTGTATACAAACGATTTATCCTGATGAGATATGGGTCGAAAAGCTCTCGAGAGAAAATCTCTGCTATTATTTAAGCAATTTATCAATTTTGTACCTCAAAACATATATATATATATATATATATATATATATATATATATATATATATATATATATATATATATATATGAAGGTAGAAGAAATAAGAGTGATAAACATGTACGAATGTCCAGATTTATTTCAAACTTAGATTGTTCAATGCAAGGTATATTCTTTAATAAACTAATGTTTATTGCTCTTTCCTTAAGCCAAGGCTTTTCGAAGATCGAAATCTTATCATCAGAGGAGATATACAGATAGATAAGTTGGCTGTGGAAAAGCCAAAGTTCAAACATTTGAAAAAATATCATTAAAAATGGAGTGAAAAAGAGTTCGTTTGAAAAAGATATGGGATTTGTCCAGGTGATAATTGTCCGTTACTAAAGTGTCCAATAAAAAGGATATTTTGAAGAAGGAGCAAACAATTTTTCCGTAGAGGCAGTATGGAAAAGTGTTCAAAATGAAGTAACTCCAGTGGTGAGAAGTCAAATTTAAATCGTTGATGGAGCGCACTTAAACGGAATTGATATGAGAAATCTGGCCATTCTAAAATCTTCCTGGACCAACAGTAGGAAAGTAAATGAGTTTAGTGGTGAAATATTCAAGCGATATATATATATATATATATATATATATATATATATATATATATATATGAGTATAAAATACAGGATATATCATAAGAGCTAATGCCGAAGAGACAATATGTGCGAAAATAGTTTTGTTTTCCTTATGGTTTTTTTCATATATATATATATATTGAGAAATAAATAGTGAGATGTAAAATAATATATAAATAGTAGAAGAAGCAGAGTATATACTTAAGTCTAAACTTGCATTGACTTTTCAAGAGATTTATATAATATATAAAATGAAATAAAAATAATTTGAGGGCGTGACCACTTATTGATGGCAAGATAACACTGTTGTAATAACATTTCTTGGAAGACGATCATTGATTAAGTATTTAATTATTTGTATTTAACACTTAAAAAAAAATCAGATTGCAGCATAATTCTGGAAATAATTGTGCGATTCCATGTTACAGTGTTCATGCCAAACAGGAGCACGCGAAACAAACCCGGCATATTATACTGCGCATAAAGACAGCGAAAATAATATCTTAAAGATTGGATGCGTTTTCTTTGCTTTTATTTCGGTATTTGTGAACGAATTTGATATTCAAGTCGTTCAAGAAAAATAAAGATGTCATTTTCTCAAAGACGTAGATATGCGAGAAGGCTTGATAAATTATCCACTCTATTATCGATAATCTGCGTCGCTGTTTGCCATCAAGATCTATAATCAACATGAAGATGATGCGAACATACGTTCTTATTTCTTTAAAATGGTGGATTAAGTAGATGCACGCGATTACGTGATCAATGCATCGAATGGAAATTATGCTTTCTTAAATGCAGTATCGTTTACGAAATGCGTTGCGTTATTTCATTTGGGCAGAAATAGACACGATTTGATTTGTCGCCATATTGTCTATGAATTTATTCGTTTTCTTCCTATTTTAGTAATGGTTGTAAAGCATATATCACAGATAATGTATTCAAACACATCAGTAATCATTTAATTATTATATTATTTTGAATAGAATTAATTGCAAGTCTATAACTAGACAGCATTGTTTTCCTTTTCTCTTTGTAACTCTGTCTACTTGCTTGTTATGTGTTCTTATTCAAATCAAGAACATATCTGTGTATATACTTAAACTAAAATATACACTTATTAAAACTGGGAATGTAATCACTTGTTTCATTGATCGAACCATTACGAGGTACACCAAGGATGACAATCAGATGGACACATTTTTAGAAATAAGAAAAGTCCACAAACATCCGAAGTATCGGTGAGATAGTTTCATAAATCTCAAACGCCGTTTCCGCTTTCCGTTTTCAAAGCTGAGATTTTCAAATTTGATAATATCTATGGTTTAATTTATAGTTTTTCATTACATTTTAGATGTGTCTTCGTATTTCTATCAGAGGTTCTACCGTCTAGCGGCTTTTGACGAGGCTACATTTTGAAATACTACAAATGAGGCACCACTATCAAGATATAAATGCACACAAGAATAAGTGTTAATGAGATGGATAGATTGTCAGTTGAATGATGAAGTACATTATGAACGGATTTATAATGATAAATGATATTGACAAAATTTTATTAAAGATGAGTACTCTTTTTATAGAAATATTTGTTGACATTGTAGTTAAAGGGGACAACGTTGTTGCCTGCAGATAATCAATAACGTTGAAAACGTGTTTGTACAGATGAAAAGTTATTTGAAAGAAACTCTGTGCATGGACATTTCGTAAGGCACCCGGAGAAGGAAAAGGCAGTTATTTGCAATTGTCATAAATACAAGTTCTTGCTGTGAATGTCTTATTAGAAAATTCTACAGACTGAGGCTCACTCGAGGAGCTTCCATAAGAAATACGATTGTGTAGAGAAATAGGAGAAACGTTTCTCGTGTGAAAAAGAGAATGTATAGAAGAAAAGAACTCAACGAAAACTAGATGACGTAGTCGATTTTTAAGTGTGTTAAGGGAATGACGAATACACCGAGCGGCAACTCTCCAGATGTGGCAGCAGTTCCCTATTTCTATCGCTGAATTCAAATAAAACCCTCTGATTTTAAATTCAGTTCACCATCTCTATAAATGCGTCTGTGTTGCCACGGTCTGCGGTGCTTCAGTTTGTATTAGCACATTTACCGATCAGTCACGCCTAAGTTTGACATATCCTACTAGTTAGTATGTAACGTTTTAATTAGAAATAGTATTTCCATTGCTAAATGAATACCATTTAACAGACGCATCTTATTTTTGATACATACTAAATCTCGATATAACACTGTCTTTCTGCTTATATAGACACGCTAAAGTTAGATTTTTTATCTTATGTCATGTAATTTCTAATATAAATTTCCTCTGCCTATATAAGCACACCTCCCGCCGACCTTATTATTACAGTAAGCTGTGAACAAAATGTATATTTCAATTTAAGATTTCCAAGTATTTTTCTGATTCTGTTTCATCTATAATCAGTTAAAACATCATGAAGTAAAAACCATAATAAGTGACATCATTACGTAACTAGACTTTGTAGTATCTCAACAGCTCCTTTAACACTTTTTTCTAATTGTTTTTTCGTTTTTCATACAAGCGGTATATCCCCAAATGAAATAAAATATAGTAGGTGAAATCAGACTGATTACCTCTATTGAAACGAACAGTCGAAATTTCATGAGCAATATTACGTGAATATCCATGAGACCTGAAAGGTGGTCTGATGGGGTCCCTTTCAGGTTTGGTTAGTCTAAGAACTGACAGATAGTGAATGTTGTTAAGTCACCTTTGTAGAAGGCGAGGTCATAGTGCTTTCCTTGTCGGCATTTTCCCGGGGCATAGGACACGACAGCGAACCAAGGACGAGCGCATAGAGAGCTTTCTTCCATCAGAAACTTCTAAATGTTAAATGTAATCTCAAGTGCCATGTTTTTATGGATGTCTATTGAAGTATTTCCGGCGAGAATGACTAGATCTACCACTGCTATTGCAACGTTTCGACTTTAGTTACATTATTTTGCCAGTGAATTTATCGCCGCAAATTAAAAGATTACCTTGTTTAGAAATGAGTCTACCTTATTCCACGTTTTCGTTATGCTACTCAATCAGCTTTCGTTTTTTAGTTCTTTATATGAACTAGCTTCATGACTATGTTAATATGTTCGATATTTACACTCTTCCTCAGTAAAGTACAATTTAGAAACAAAGTCGAATGAATGCATTACAGCACTAGGGACCACTCATGAAATAAACAGTTTATTAGGAACTTTGTGTGAGGAATGATAGTCATCTTGGATAGACGTCTTTAAGAATCCGCATAAATACAAACAGATATTAATGCCACGAATTGTTAACATGCAACATCATATGGAAATGATTATTACTGAAGTAAATATGTATTTTACTTTACATGATTCTAATTGTGTTGTAGTTGGAACATTGCATTTATGATTATTTTGCACATTAATAATCTGTTGAGTTTTCTATGTACTTTTATGTGAGCGACTAATATATATATATATATATATATATATATATATATATATATATATATATATATATATATATTCGCAACAGACGGAAAACTTGGAACCAGAGGTATCATATGTGTCTAACGATAATAATTTTCAGGATAATTTAATTATAAAAGTAATATGATGTATAATGACTGCGACGAATTCAGAAAAGCTCCGATCCAATACCACTCCATACCTCCGTAATATTACCGGAATAATGAGTTTTCTTTCTATTTAGAAAACAACTTCAATTTATGGTCAAAGCAATGAATAAATGCAAAAATCTTCAACCCTGAACGGCATAAATTTGGCAGTTCTTCCCAAATGATGCTCATAGCGAATTTGGTTCTGACCAAAGAAAGAACTATAACGCCATTATTTATTAGCATCAACGTTGAACAAAAAATCAATAAAACTCAAGTATTTTTAACTTTTCCTAGACAGAATTATCTCTACATTTTACAATTTTTAGGCTAACAAAAATTTACGATGATTTGCTGAAGTTCATTTTCGCAGCGTTAACAACTATTTAAAATCTGATTCTTGTAGTACTTTGTATACGTATTAGATCGCATACACTTGGATAGCTACAGAAAACATGATCAAATAAAGCTGCCGAATTAATACCACATAATTTGTGAGTCTATGTTGATGAGAAAAATGAGATTAATGATATTTTTATTCTAAAAATAATAAATACAACGTATCCAGAAAAGGGTCTGATACAAACTCATTGTATATTTAAAATATATCTCCCAAATAAAGCGTTTAATATTATAAGATGATGGGAAATAATCAATGAAATGGATAACATGTGAAGACTTCTTAAGATGCTTTATGGAAAGTTTTCATTTGTATGGGATTTGAAGATGACTATGTTGCAGCCCAATATTCCATAGATGAAGAGTTATTTAAAATAGACGTTCTGATATAAACCCATTCTATACTTGAATGGTCTATCTGATATTATATGTAGGCATATGTTTTCTTGTAATGATAATCTTGTTAGCTATCCTATTATAAAATCAATGAAAAACAAAACCAATTTCAGAAAAGGCCAGATGTGAAACCATCCAATACTTCAATTATATTAATTAAATAAAATTGATGCACATGTTTTCTAATATTGATAAACTTAACGATCATACAACGATAAAACTAATGAATCCAACGCATTCATAAAACAGTTTGATGTAAGACCATTGCGCATTCATTTTTATATCCTTATAATTCACCACTTAATAAGGCTTAAAGTAACTCGATATAACAGTTTAATGAATGATTTCCATTCGAATATTTTGAGAGGATTGAAAATAACGAATGAGATGAATAACATTCGATGACTTATAAGGATGATTTTATTGATATTTGATTCGGAGATGACCCAGTTGTAGCCCTGAGGGAAACACCTTGAAGAAAGCTATTCCAGAGATAAGCAGTTCTGGAAAGAGACTGTTTTCATAGAAATTATTTTTTTCATTCACGTTCTTTAAATTTCTGGTAGTAAAACTGTAAGCTTTAGAAGTTTTCGAAAGAACAACCAGAGATGAAAGCTCAGTCGAGAAAATCCCTTAAAATAGCGAGAGATGTAAAAGTGAGGCTGTAGAAAAAAGAAAAGGCAATCTTTACACATCAGAGTTTATGATGAAACTGAAGGTGTAAAATGTTTCTTCAGAAATTCTAATAATTCTAGTGAATAGACGATGATATATATATATATATATATTAGTACTTCATGTATCCACATAAAATATTATAAGGAGATATAATTTTTTATGTTTCAGTTTTCAGTATTTACTTCAACAGTGCTCGATACGTAAGTAGAGCTAGGTAGTAAGCAATGAAAATATATATGGCAATCAAGCTTGATTGCCATATATATTTTCATTGCTTACTATATATATATATATATATATATATATATATATATATATATATATATATATATATATATGTGTGTGTGTGTGTGTGTATACGAGTAGGAGAGTAAGAACGTTTTGAAGTTAAAACCAATTTAGTATTACGTAGTAATAAAGTAAACAAAAGTTTTAATACTTTTTTCGTCTTGAGCGGTACCTTAAAACATGGCGACATCAGCTAAATGCACTACTTCTGGTTCTTTTTTGTGTAACTCTCGATTATCTTAGCAAATTTGCACATTTCAAACGTGTTTTAATCAGATTACATACGTAATACTAAATAAATTTATACTCGGAATGGTTCCGCATTTAGTAATAGTTAGAAACAGAAATATACACATCTATACACTATTTTTCTCGCATTCTGTTTACACCTTTGAACTCATCAGTTGACCCCATAATAAACTTCTTAGTTATAAACTTGGTGTTAGTTGAAATTAATAAATGCAAACGTGACAACTACGCACTAACGGTAACATAAAAATGCTGTTAATTACAAAATTATATTTATTATTTTATATACTGCTTATGTGTTCGCGATATCAGTCGCAATGTTAATTAATTTACATATTGGTTTTAAAAAAGGGTTATTTTATAAATTAACTATTCAATTTTTTTTAATTAAATGATTATTTTAACGTTAATATTACAACTAGTTTTGTTTTGCAATATTGTTTTATTTGCTAGATATATATTAAGGTGTTGTATTTAAATCTTCTTTTCTGTAGAGGGACAGACTTGATTTTGAACCATGTGCGATCTAGTTCTAAACTACAAGTGCACAAGCAAATGTATTTCTTCTCTTACCTTTCTCTGCAGTCACTTTTAATTTGTAGCGAAATTACTAAAATGTTAATGTTCATCTATCTCATACATGAGAAAGATTATATTTCGTATTTATAACAAAGTCTTGAATAAAATGTTTATTAGTTTAAATTAATGTTTTAATTATTACAAATAGCGAAATCTGCAAAGCGATAGCCAGCTGGCAAGGACCGCTGGTTCAATAATAAAAGTAATGTGTACAACGAACTGAGAATAGGGTTCAATGTAAGACCATCTCATACTTTAATTACATACTATTAATAATGTAGAAACATACGTCTGCTGTTACTGTATAATATTAATGGTTATTTAATTATAAAATTAATAAAAGCAGCGAATTAAAAGATGCGTGTGGTGTAAACCTATTTCTCTTTTTCAATTATATCACCAAAATAACGATCTTGTTATCACTGATGTTCACGCGAGCATCCTGTTCTGGTGCATTCAATATCCGACATTTTTCTTCGCACGATCGTATACTTACATTTAGATGAGGAAAGGAAAAGTAGACTATCGGAAGCATTTCACGTTTTTATGTAATTAATAAAAGCTTTTCAGATTCACGAATTGTATGTTTTCATAGCTTTAGGAAATTGCTAGTTTTTTTTACAATAATTGGGACACATATTTTACATGGCGAACCGAGGCATTGCGTTTATATTAAAATGAGTTATTTTAATTAATAATGTCCGTAAACTTATACACTGAAGAATCATTTTTAAAAATATATTATCACCCAAAATTGGCTTATAAGAAATGTTTTTTAATAAAATGTACCAAGAATGAAAAAATAAAAATACTAGTCTGAGAATCAAATATATATATATATATATATATATATATATATATATAGTCATCCACATACAGACTGTTTCGCTGTATTACAGCTCTTCAGTGACCAATTAGTGCCTCAAGCCGGGATTGAAACTCCACCATCGAGCTGACAGTCGGCGCTCCCACCCCTACGCTATCATCGACACTGACTGAATGTAAGTAATATCTCAATGTAAACATTGCAAGTGCCGGGAGCTCGAATTAGTTTTACCTAATGAGCTATGCCTTAAAGCTAATGACAGTCGGCGATATCCTTACAAATAAGCTCTACCCAGGAAGGGGGCTTCATATAGTCATCCACATACAGACTGTTTCGCTGTATCACAACTCTTCAGTGTGGCTAGACCAGTTACTGCATCAAGCCGGGATTGAAACTCAGCCGTCGAGCTGACAGTCGGCGTTCCTATATATATATATATATATATATATATATATATATATATATATATATATATATATATATATATGTTATAATGAAATAATTCCAGGAGGAAATCCGGGTATGAGAGCTCAATGTGATAAACAGAGCAAGGATATAATGAAGTATAATAACACGAAATTACATAATCATGTAATTTCGTGTTATTATACTTCATTATATATATATATATATATATATATATATATATATATATATATATATATATATATATATATATATATATATATATATATATATATATATATATATATTGGATTCATGTTGAAAAATACTTGTAATCCAGGGTTTCGAATCGTACGACCGGTAGTGAATAGTCATATCTCTAAGCTGATGATTCTCGATTGAAAAGGGACGAAACATATACGTACATAGATAATAAACAACAAATATTTTATATATATTACTATATATATATATATATATATATATATATATATATATATATATTCTGCTAGACCACAAATGAAATAACTTAGTATATATAACATTCTGCGCAGAGCACTCTGATGAAGTAAATAAAGATTTCAATTTAGCGTAACGCAATACTCTTCTGTGAGAAAAACTTAAGTCGTCTCGTGAAATACGTAAACAAATGAATAAATCTATTTAAAAGTTCCTTCACTGGCATTGGCATATTCTTTGGCACCTATTAAAAATATTCAACAACATTAATCACGATTAGTAGTTACCTTGTGTCCGGATGCCTAATATCGGTTTTCCGTCTGATTATCATAGCATTGTTCCTAGTCGTACTTAGTACTTCTCCTTGCGACGAGACTCAAGCAATTCTGGTTAAAGAGAGGTGTGATTAGGCATTGACTGTCGACGTTATAGACGGTTTTGATTGTCTCTTCAGACTAGAAAGGAAACTGTTCTGTTGCCTGTTTGTGAGCACGTATGTATGTGAAAATGTATGCATAGATATGTTTATATACATTAACATCTTTTTGCCCGACAGAATACAGTACTTAAATGCACGATAAATAAATTCATATTAATAGGTGTTGATTCTATATATATGCGTATGTAAATACACACATGTATATATATATATATATATATATATATATATATATATATATATATATATATATATATATATATATATATATATATATGTATATATATATGTTATTATAACTATTTTTAAACTCTTATCTGCATAAACCTGTTTTTCATGCTTTTTCTGGCAATCGTCAGTGTGGAGGATGATTTTTCTGCCGGGCACACGGTTCGAAACCGCAGACCGAAGTCAACATTTATTATCTGCCTGAACGCCTAGAACTAACCGAACAACTACGTTGAAAAGAAACGAAGAAAAAGCATATTGAAGTCTATGCAAGCGGACATATGTAAAAGGCTTTCATTAACTCTGTTCTACGACTCAGTTGGATGGAACTTTATATTTATATATATATATATATATATATATATGTGTGTGTGATCGTATGTATGCACACATTTATGTAAATTTAGGTACACACACATATATATATATACATATATATATGTATATATATAATGTGTGTGTACCTAAATTTACATAAATCTGTGCATACATACGATCACACACACACATATATATATATATATATATATATATATATATATATATATATATATATATATATATATATATATATTCATATATTTCGGAAACATCTCGAATTGTTCATCTCTGTAAAACCTAAATATAAATTAGCAGTCTGCTATTGCTAATGGACAGACACTAACTAAGTTATGTTTTTACCTGAAAATACTTTGTTTCCAAAATTTCTCTGCGTGTTTTTATTTATTGTCATTAATGATTCTAAATTTAAATATTTTATTCGACAGAATATTCCAAGTAAAAGAAATCAGTAATTTTTGCCTTTAAAAATATAAACTATAAACTAATAATAATATGTGATTTACAAAAGTATATGTTCTTTGAGTTTATTTGAATGTTTTTCTCACACAAAAAAAACTCATTTCGTTTATTTTAGAAAGATGTGTCTAAAATAGATGAGTTCTGAATATGTTAAAGTCTTTTTGAAGTGTTGGCAGCACTAAAACATCTAAATAACCACAAATGTATAAATAAGGGTGATCAAAATGCAAACCTGATTTTTTTTTTTTATTTCGTGAAGCGTATTTATTTAAATTTAATAATAAATTGCTAGGCAAGGAGATAATTAAATACAAATGGAGAAATAATACACTCGCTATGTATACATAATTGTTTTGTTTTATAATTGTTTACATTTTGAGTTTTCTATCAGATGTCTAGCAGGAAAAATTATATCTATTCAGAAAAGATCGTTTGTTCTGCAGTGAAGGGTTTTGTAAACAAATTCAGTCGCTGTACAATTTTAAAACAGTCAATTTAAAGTAGGTACTTCATGATTTGCTTTGATATTTAAATTGTTTCTCTTTAAAATGCAAATATCCTTCAAATCTTATATGATGAATGGTAATATAGGCGGTGCCTGCTTGAATAGGAAAGAGCTGTTCGTCTTGAGATATCGAAGGAACGCGTTCTAGTATTTTGGACATATCACCCCGCTGATATTCGTAGTGTTCATGTGACCCAATGGCTAATGTAACAGATAATAGAATCGATTTCAAATTTATTCATAAATGCTACGTTCTATTATGCACTAATACAGTCACGAGAAATCCACGGCATACGAATCTTTTAGAATAGCACGCCTAATTTTACAAATAAGATACAATTTAGTACTTATTTTTTGGTTACAATTCGTTCTATTTTTAATAAACTTTAAGTTTAACAGAGTCAATAAGTTTGCAAGCAGAACTGTCATAAGAATTCATGGCTATAAAATGGAGCGACGTAAACTTGTGTACTTGTACCCATAATAGTTTTCATTTTTTATCTGTGGTTCTATAATATTTCTTTAGCCTCCAGCCAAGAAGTTCGAATACAGAGCAGATATGCAGCAGATATAATTAAGTTGATCCAATTGAACCACAAGGATGATAAATGTGTTCTTATACGTAAGCTCATGTTTTTATGACAGGCTATTCGTGAAATACCCAATTTTCTAACTCTTTAAAAGGTGTTTCAACTGATGTTTTACATCAAGAATTAATCGCACCTAAATGTAATAATATTGACCTGAAAATATATAGATGCTTAAAATGTTACCTAAAGCAACGATAACAAACTTAGTGAAAAAGTCAAGCTTCGTACATCTAATGCTTCAGTAATATTTAGCATGCTTAAAGAACAAGCCTGCCTTAACGGGAAGCGCACTCCAAAGAAAACCATGCACTGTATCGCGCGAATCGGGTATCAATTTGATTATTTGGACGGTGTACAAAGTAGCTTCTCATTAGGTAAACATATACAGAATACGTAGATTCAGTAAAATATTGAATGTTAAGGTTTGCCACTATTTATCAAACATATCACTCCAATCAGGAAAACAAACTTCCTAGCTTATATGATATAAGTATCTAACGAAATTTTAGATTTGCTTACCATGTAATCAAACTTCAAAACGGTAGCGACATAAACGCATATACGGAAAATAAAAGATACATCTTCTGTTTAAAAGCCAAAGCTATGATTCATCGGTATACTCAGAAGACATATAAATGACAAGAATATCCCAAAAGGTAGCTGAGAGATTTTTTCTCAACATGAAAACAATAGAAGGAACTTATTCACCGGAAAGTATCATCGGATAATATGAAGAGACATTATAAGCAGTAACAAAATATTCGTATCCGACTGAATGTTCCGACGTAAGAAAATGTCTTTAAAAGGGATAAAATTGTCTGGAAATCTATAATCTCGTGAAAATTATATATGTTTAGCCGACATTCATTTTAGGATTAAATGCCTACCAATAATAGTTTAATGCTCAATCTGAGCTGGTAATTTTGCGAAAACCACACAAATACGCATATATAATAGACTACCCATGCCCCGATGAACCACAGCTATTATCACTGCCACTAGTTTTTCCACTTTGATTCCATTCACAAATTCATTGATTGTGCTACATTTAGTAAGAAATTATTCTTGTAAAACTAAAATTAAGTCTCTTTATTTCGCTGAGGAATATTAAGATGTAAAGCAACTTATTTTGTATCTATCTAATTTACATACGTGTTTACGACGTGTATGAACACACTACGTAAAGAACAGTTAAATTTTTTACCGGTTGAATTCTGTTGTCAGGAGGGACGACGTAATAGTTGGCAACATCCCTAAGTGAAAGTCATAATTATAGAATCGACTGGATTGAACTTGGCACACCCGGGTTGTCAGTCCGTGTCCTTATCCACGTAACTACCGTCAACTCTATGTAAGTAAGCCCTAAAGACAGATATGTTCTCTAAATGCTCACACAGATAGTAAGAAATATTAGAGAGTATTTGAATTGAACGAGAGGGCTAGCGAAATACATAGATAGCTGAAAGCGAGATGGATACCTCGGTCAGTTAATGTTAAATGACAGCTAAGTTATGTTCTAATTGTTTTAAAAAAATGGTTTTAAGAATTAAAAAAACAATTAAAACATAATTTAATCCCATAATTAAGGTATATTGAGAATGTATGTTGTCTTATTTAAGTATAAAGGATATAGAAAAAAACGTCTCACGCAATTAAGCGTTGATTTACTTACATTTGTATATTACTATATATACCTATGTATAATATTAAGAAACAGTTTTTATATTTGTATCATTCCGATTATTCAAACTACTATTCGCATCTTGCTTATAATATTCACAACGGCTGATGTAACTTGCAGCGATATTCAAGCGCATATTTTCGAACTTTGGAATCAAACAGTCGAACTTGAGTATCTTTATGCTAAACCGTAAAAAGGCATTCTCGCCACACATATAATTAGATTACTCGAGACGGACCTACAGACAGATAGACACGTCTCTTATTAGTATATACTGTATTTCCTATTATAAATTACTCAGATTTAAATGAAAATTGATATAGAATCTTTTTGTATATCATTGCATAAGCAAACTTTTCTACGATTGTAATGATGGTTAGTTATCGACAATTGTATCAAATTAAAAAAAAACAGATCTAATAGTCTCTGATTTGCTTATTAGTAACGATGTATTGTTCTTATTTCTGGCCTTTTATTGTATTTTGTTGTAAGAATTGCGTAGACATTAGTGTTAATAATTCAACATAAATTCGTAATTTAAAAATGCCGCTTGCGAACTTCAAAAGAATTCGAAAAAGAAAACATAAACGAAATTAATCTTAATCCTGTTTCTTTGAGTTCAAAGTTCTAACCTTTTGACCATTATAAAAATCAATGCATTACAAAGAAAGAAATTTAGTTTTTAGATTATCGCGGATCGATAGACTTATTGGCTGACTCGGACATTTGTTTATTATCAGAAATATCGGTTTTTACAAAGTAATAACACGATTGAAGTTCTGGTTTGAATATCTACAAAGATATTGATGAATTTAGGTGCCGTAATTATGTCTAAACAAAAGTTTTATTTTGGTGCAAATTAATGTATGACTCATCATAGTTCATCAATGAATTACACATTGGATGGATTGAAACATATAAACAAATTCGTATAAACATATTCCTATCGGAAGTATTATAATGACAAACATTCTTGCTACCATCAGCGATGTTATAATTAGTAGAATTATTAGAACCATAAGCAGTATTATAATTAGAATAATTTTTTC
Source organism: Sepiola atlantica (assembly GCA_963556195.1). Lineage (NCBI taxonomy): Eukaryota > Metazoa > Mollusca > Cephalopoda > Sepiida > Sepiolidae > Sepiola > Sepiola atlantica. Next base: position 242,198,252 of record OY744515.1, on the reverse strand, counting down.
GACGTTCAATGATATAATAATTGCAAGATTTCGCACGAGCATAAATAGTATTATAGTTAATAGCATTTGAACAAGACTAGGAAGTATTATAGTTACACGAATTGGAACGAGAATAAGTGGTATTATGCTTACAAGAATTCGCACAGGCTCAAGTAGTATAAAAATTGCAAGAATTCGCACATAACTTATATTATATTATACTTACAAGAATTCGCACGAGCTCAAGTAGTATTACAATTTCAAGAATTCGCAAAATACTTACATTATACTTACAAGAATTCGCACGAGCTCAAGTAGTATTAAAATTTCTAGAATTCGCAAAATACTTATATTATATTATACTTACAAGAATTCGCACGAGCTCAAGTAGTATTAAAATTTCTAGAATTCGCAAAATACTTATATTATATTATACTTACAAGAATTCGCACGAGCTCAAGTAGTATTATAATTTTTAGAATTCACAAAATACTCATATTATATTATACTTACAAGAATTCGCACGAGCTCAAGCAGTATTATAGATTTTAGAATTCACAAAATACTTATATTATATTATACTTACAAGAATTCGCACGAGCTCAAGCAGTATTATAATTTTTAGAATTCACAAAATACTTATATTATAGTATACTTACAAGAATTCGCACGAGCTAAAGTAGTATTATAATTTTTAGAATTCACAAAATACTTATATTATATTATACTTACAAGAATTCGCACGAGCTCAAGTAGTATTATAATTTTAAGAATTCACAAAATACTTATATTATATTATACTTACAAGAATTCGCACGAGCTCAAGTAATATTATAATTTTTAGAATTCACAAAATACTTATATTATATTATACTTACAAGAATTCGCACGAGCTCAAGTAATATTATCATTTTTAGAATTCACAAAATACTTATATTATATTATACTTACAAGAATTCGCACGAGCTCAAGTAATATTATAATTTTTAGAATTCACAAAATACTTATATTATATTATACTTACAAGAATTCGCACGAGCTCAAGTAGTATTATAATTTTTAGAATTCGCAAAATACTTATATTATATTATACTTACAAGAATTCGCACGAGCTCAAGTAGTATTATAATTTTAAGAATTCACAAAATACTTATATTATATTATACTTACAAGAATTCGCACGAGCTCAAGTAATATTATAATTTTTAGAATTCACAAAATACTTATATTATATTATACTTACAAGAATTCGCACGAGCTCAAGTAATATTATAATTTTTAGAATTCACAAAATACTTATATTATATTATACTTACAAGAATTCGCACGAGCTCAAGTAATATTATAATTTTTAGAATTCACAAAATACTTATATTATACTATACTTACAAGAATTCGCACGAGCTCAAGTAGTATTATAATTTTAAGAATTCGCAAAATACTTATATTATATTATTATTACAAGAATTCGCACGAGCTCAAATAGTATTATAATTTTTAGAATTCACAAAATACTTATATTATATTATACTTACAAGAATTCGCACGAGCTCAAGTAATATTATAATTTTTAGAATTCACAAAATACTTATATTATATTATACTTACAAGAATTCGCACGAGCTCAAGTAGTATTATAATTTTAAGAATTCACAAAATACTTATATTATATTATACTTACAAGAATTCGCACGAGCTCAAGTAATATTATAATTTTTAGAATTCACAAAATACTTATATTATATTATACTTACAAGAATTCGCACGAGCTCAAGTAATATTATAATTTTTAGAATTCACAAAATACTTATATTATATTATACTTACAAGAATTCGCACGAGCTCAAGTAATATTATAATTTTTAGAATTCACAAAATACTTATATTATATTATACTTACAAGAATTCGCACGAGCTCAAGTAGTATTATAATTTTTAGAATTCACAAAATACTTATATTATATTATACTTACAAGAATTCGCACGAGCTCAAGTAGTATTATAATTTTTAGAATTCACAAAATACTTATATTATATTATACTTACAAGAATTCGCACGAGCTCAAGTAATATTATAATTTTTAGAATTCACAAAATACTTATATTATATTATACTTACAAGAATTCGCACGAGCTCAAGTAATATTATAATTTTTAGAATTCGCAAAATACTTATATTATACTATACTTACAAGAATTCGCACGAGCTCAAGTAGTATTATAATTTTAAGAATTCGCAAAATACTTATATTATTATTACAAGAATTCGCACGAGCTCAAGTAGTATTATAATTTTTAGAATTCACAAAATACTTATATTATATTATACTTACAAGAATTCGCACGAGCTCAAGTAATATTATAATTTTTAGAATTCACAAAATACTTATATTATATTATACTTACAAGAATTCGCACGAGCTCAAGTAGTATTAAAATTTCTAGAATTCGCAAAATACTTATATTATATTATACTTAAAAGAATTCGCACGAGCTCAAGTAGTATTATAATTTTAAGAATTCGCAAAATACTTTTATTATACTTACAAGAATTCTCACCTGCTGAAATAGCATTATAGTTACACTAATTCTTACGTTTATACCTTGTGTAAGTAGAATTGTTAAAACATGAAGAACTATAACAATTACGATAATTTTTCTACCATCGGTAGTATGATACTTATAAGAATTCTAACAAGCCTAAAATCATTATAATGGCAGCATTTCTCAAAATTAAAAATATAATTACAAGAATGGTTTCGAATTATTACAATCGTAACTATTATTATAATGATAAGACTTCCTAATGCGACTTATTACTATTAAAACTAGTAGAATACCTATTGCTATAAGTAGTAGTCAAATTAGTATGTAAAACAAATAATGTATAAATAAAACTTAGTAATTTTCCCCTTGAGTTTTATAATGAATACTAAACAATATAAAGCTCGACGACTAATAGGTAACATCGAGAGAATGATAGGTAAATGGAATAATTCTTTGAGTTTTGTGGAAAAAATGTTGATATAATTCAATTGTGCAGGACGTCAGTGAATACGTAGTTGTGAAGCGGTACCTACACACAATCATGGGAATATTAGAAGTCACTTGAAAAAATGGATTGATCATTATACCGCTCTACAAATAACCTCAGCCCTGAAGAAATCGTATTACTGTATGATTAAGAGTTTCTCCAAGATTGAGTAATCGTGTTACATCTTTGGAAGTGCTGCTCAGAGCACTCTTTTTTGCCTTGACAGTGAACTAAATAGACTTCGCAATCTAGTGGTACATCATCTCTTCTCTTCTCTGCAGACACTTTTCTCACAAAATGCGACCTTTCTCATCTATTCCTATTCTACCTATATTCTCATTGTAAAGTGCTCAACTGAACTTCACTTTCAGGTTAGCCCCTCCCTCCCACATTAAACTTTCTCATGCTGAAATAGTCTTACTACAAACACTGCAAAGAACTCTCCTAAATTCCTATCTGTATCGAAAATAAAACCCAAAGTTTCTATCAAAGTAGTACTAACATGTGTTAGATAATGGCCCTATGGAAATGGACGTATCTGTTGGGAATCGTTGGTTTGACTTGCGCGAATTAACGCGGGTGCAGTCGAGTGCAGATTAGGGCATGTTCCCACAGTCAGAGCTAACAGACGTGACAAGGTTACCGTGTTACGAGACCCCAGATCAAGGGTCAGTCTGCACCTGCGAGAGGCTCTGTGACGCCGCGGGCCTTGCATTGGAAACAGAGGATCCGGGACGAGTTTGTCTTCGGAGTGCGTCATGAGGCTTTTGTTGCAGACACGGACGGCGTGGTTCACGGCAGGAAGGAAAGAACAAATAATTCATCCACTAGGCGACACACCACATTCTACAACAGATGAGGGAAACATCTACGTTATGCAACACATGTAGAACCTGTTATAGCAGGAATGTTTTCGTACACACTACAAAATGATCGTTTTCAAGTCCAATGTCAGCCAACATATCTTTCATGTTGTCCTGTGTTAGGACAATAGTTCTCAACCTTTTCATCGTACTGTTTCATCATTAAATTGAATGACTTACAAACTGATATCCTCGAACAGCTTCTGATTTTGGTAAGTGGGAAACTATTTGTATAAAAAAGAATTACCAATATTCTTACTACCGTCTCTGGCATTAAAATTACTAGAATAACTACTGCAATCAGTTATAATTGCTAGAATATCTACTAGCATCTGCTAAATTATAATGCTTAAATACCTGTTAGCTTAGAATTACGAGAATACCTACTGCCATAGGTGAATTGTAATGAGTAGAATCTATTTTCCCCTCAGGCGTATTAGAATTTCTAGAATGCCCACTACCATCTGTTTTATTAGAATAACTAGAATGCCTACTGGCATCAGGTTTATTAAAATCCCGGTGACTATATAGATAAGGGTACATGTAGGAGACGCAATGTAAAAAAACTCTTGCGTATCAGGCAAAATAATAAAATATTAGGAAAAATGATCGAGTAGAATTTTAATTAAAAATAAACATCAGTTTCGTCATATTTGCTGACTGCCATGTATTTATTACGTTTTAATATGCCAGACTGAGTTATCTTCCCCTTAATCTCGCTCGAATCAATGGTGCAACCCTGACAAAACGATATAGCTGTTTTTTATTTTTAATTCCAACTCTACTCGATAATTTGTGTTTGATTTTTGGTGTGGATACCTATTGTTGCCTGATACACATGTATATCAAAGGGCTTTTCAGGTTAATTTATTTAGAACTGCGATTTTCACCTATGTAACTGCGTTTTTTATATGTACCCTCATCTATACAAGCACCAACATGTCTATGATGTACACTACCATCATTTTATTAAAGAATTATATGAGTGACATTAGCATTACTAGAATGAAAACTACAATTGATGGTATTAGAATTATTAGAATATTACAGACTATTTGTAGTATTTGAGTAAATATGATCATGATTGCCTGAACCATCAGTAGTATTATATTGACTACTAGCCGCACCCGTTGCCCGGGAGAAAAATAAAAGAATGAATTAAAATTAGTCATATTCGTGGAACGTAAATAGATCACATCGGACACTTTGAATGTTTAGTTTAATTATCGGCTTGGAATTAGTGAAGGGGGAAGGAGGAATAAAGGAATAAAGGAACGAATGGGATGCGGATGTAGTAAATTAATATCAGAGGATAAATAATATGAGTCACGTTTTTAAAATAGACGGTGTAAATTAGTTCCCGGTGTCGATGGAGAGAGTGATAGTATTAATGTGTTAGCGGGAAATGTTTTGGTCCCACCTGCATGGAGTATCTTTTGAGAAAAATCTAAGATGGTGAGCCAAAAGTAATATTTAGTGTTAGCTGGAGAAAATAATCACACATTTACTATAACGCAGTTCAGTGAATAAGCGTAATATAGTGTTAAGTTTAGTAGCCTGGGATGCATGTGGTTATTTTCATATTCTTGACAATGGTACAGAGGAAAACCCGTATTAAGTTTATATAGAAGAATAATGTTTTAGCAATCAATTGTATTAGAGTTACTAGAATATCAACAGACATCCATAGCATTATAATTACTAGAATCTATACTAATGGCTATTCTACTTAAATTGCTAGAATGTTAAGCCTCGTCAATGTAAATAAAATATCAAGAAAACCTACTAGGGCCCGAGTTCTCGTCGTTAGTTGCACCAGGAGTTGTTCTTTAGTATAGAATTCTATTATTTAAGTTGACATTCCTTGAAAAATAAATTCAATATGAGAAATTATAGTATATAAACCAGCTGTTGGCGAATAGACAATACAATAACAAAATCAACACAAAATTCAGTAAGGTCATGAAAACTAATTTGATCAAAGATATCTTTCTTTTAACTAATACCTAATTAGCCATTCTAATTTGAAAAGGTATTCGTTACATAAAGAAGAACATCTCGTTTGATATCTTATATTTTCTATTTATTCAAAGATGGTAGATTTCATCGAATTAATCTAAAAAGGGAATAATACTTTGCTAATTTACAATCGATCAGATTAAATATAGTATTTATAATTAAAAAAAATGCAAAATAAAATTAAAGTGACGACATAAAATCCGCAAGTACGAAATATTGTTTCTGTTTTGGTTTACATATAAAATAAATATACGTTTAATGACACTCAAAATCCGACTCCATAGAAAAAACGTGAAAATAACTAGTTTATCTTAATATTAAATATAGATGACCGAAAGTCATACAAATTGCCATTTAGTTGATATACAGGTTGGCCCCTATACCCATAATTCCATCCATAGAATCGTTAATAACATTCAAAATCTATTCTACAATCATAAGATAGTTTGAACAAATTTACTTTAGTTTATACTTAACTTGTTGATCACGTTTCACTCATGAATTTTAACAGTTTTTGTTTATTTAATGATAACCACAGCTGGATACAACATGCCTATTTGCCAATAACTCTCACACAGTCTTTTCTTGGGCTGCTCTAATTTTGACTGTGATCGCACTGATCAGATGCATATTGTTTGGGAATTGTTTTAATATACCTTATCTTTGCGATAACTGCACAAATAGATGTAAATGTCCGACGAGGGTGACATAAATTAAAGACAAAACCTCTTACTGATAGAAAGATCATCAAAGTGTCCCCCATATTATTAAGCGACAATAAAATAAAGACCGTTTGACATTCGTGACTTAAATATGGTAAACACACTAGGCAAAGTCTGAAGTTCATTCGTACAAATATGGTTACATTGTAGAAAAGAACTGTGGGTTTAATTAATGATTCTATAGTGCGGATCACCCACAGAAGCTTTCAGATCATTGTGTATTTATAAATTGCAATAATTGATTTCAATAAAAACAATTTAAAAATTGGTAAAACTAATTAAATCAAGTAATACATAAGAATAACACTTTGGATTTGAATATTTTTAAAATGCAAAAATCATAATATCTAAACGAGTACAACTCTTCCCACAAATAAGAAATATATGTTAACAATATAAACGAAAAAAAGTTTAAAAGAACAAATAACACTTATACATTTTTATATGAAGTGAAGAGATAAAGTAAAAAGGAGAAGTATATTATTATTTTTGCTACATTTTTTAATAGATCCGTAATTTATCCACGCACATATATATGTTAAATTCTTTAAATAACTGAATACAGGTCTGTGATTATAGTTAAACATTTCTATTATCTATATAATATTACTGTTGTGATAATCAAGCTTACTTAGTTGCACAGTGAATGAATTAGTTAGTGAAAAGTAGAGTGATTAAAGGAATGAAGTAGAGGAATAAGTTGTAGCAGCAATATAAGAATAGAAGTGTATAACATTAATAAATACATTACGCATATGATGTGTTAACGCGTAAATGCTTGCTTGACGATACAGTCACTACGGCAACAAGTGTTTTGATTGGATGACGCAGATATTCTTTCATTCATCAGCTGTGGCACTTGCAATATTGTGTTTATTTATGGTCATAATTGACATCTGCGAAATGTATCCGTTACCGTTCGCTTAAATTGAAAGAAAACGGCAATGTTTGTCTCTAAATCTTAAATTTATTTTCAAGAATATGTCTCAAGATACATTACAAGAGGTAAACAATACAAATGAATACCCGAATACACGACTTGATAGCGTACAAAGATTGAGCCAGCGTATCAAGTGTCATCTATTACCGAGTTTTCTATAACGACAACAATTTTGTGCAGAATAAATTCATTAACAATGTTGATATATATATGGAGAGTGGGAAAATGAAGATAAACATTATATCTTTAAATTATATACTATCTTGTAGAGGCAATGCTCGATATACGAAATAGAGCAATAGTATAAGTAGATAAGTGATGAGAAAAAATTGGGTAAAACCTAATATTTTTAATTACTATATGTAACATTCTTATATATAACCCCATGTGATGATTTAATAAATATTGCATTTTTCTCAATTATTATTCGAATCACTAATCTACTTTATATATATATATATATATATATATATATATACATATATTAATAATGGAGATTATGTATCTATCTGTCTGTCTGTGTGAAGCCGAAATTGTATCACAGTAATATTACTATTTAATTAGTCCGCCAGCTTCCTTATATACTACGCCGTAAACACTATGCGCATTTCTTAATTTACAAAAGTAATTGCTTTTACACTTCTAATAAATTAGTATTCGCAAATATACACTCATGATTGTTTTCTTCAGATTTCAAAATGTATTTACGCTATTTTGCTTGCTAATAATCTTACTTATGAATATTAATTATTTCTTTTATCATTTATATATATACATACATGAAATGAGTTACGTAGTAAATATATCTATAACGAAACTGATTAAACAGCCAGTGTTAATCCATTGAATTGGTTCCCTACCTCCGATTATTTAGTACGGACGCAAGACGGCGCGTTATTATAATGTAAACAAAACGCTTGCATTTACCGTGCTACTTTTACTCTGATATTTTTTATTAAAAGGTTCTGAGTTTGTTTATTTTCTTAATCTTATTAGCCGTTATGTTTTAAAACACAAATTCACTGAATCAAATTGTTTAATTGAAATAATAATTGATTAACAATTACTATTTAAAAACACGCACACACACATTATAACGAATTTAGTTGAGGTAATCTTTTTCTTTTCGAGAATTAAAAAAAACTATTCGTGTTAACTGTATGATACTTTCATATTCAATATTATCATTTTTTCACGACCACAAATGAATTAATGATTTCGATTTCACCTTATACGCTGTTAAGCTTTTATTTACAAACTGTTTTTATTATTCTATGTTTTATTTATTAAAATAAAAGATGTGATTTTTTTCTTTTCTGTCAACAAAAAAACTAACACATTGTACTGGAAAACTTTACAACTGATTTTAGAATCAAATTATTTAATTAAAAGAAGGTCATTAAACAAACACATACACAGATACACACATTCTAATGAATTTAATTTAGGTTAACTTTCTTTCCAAGAGCATTTACATAACTAATTGTGTCCATTGTATTTGATTTTTTGGTGCTTTTTCATTTCAGGACCCGCGCTAACTTTGACCCCGTCGTTAGCGTTAGGGTCAAGGTCAAAGTAGGGGTTAGAATTAGGGTTTAGAGTTAGGGTTAGGTTTTTCTTTTTTTTTCCTTTTTAATTAAAAATGTTTATATGTATGTGGGAGGGTAAAATAAAAAAAATTGAGGGGGGGGGGTCAAAAATATTTCTTTACTTTCGTTTTAAACTAAAAATATTTATGAGGGAGGGTAAAACAAAAATAGGGGAAGGGTCGAATTTTTTAATTTTTATTTTCAACTAAAAATATTCTTAGTCATAAAAAAAGAAAATCAATGTCTAACCACCAAGAAATATGACTAAGGCTCCATCGGTTTACGCGTTGGCGTTCATTTCCAACGCGGCAGCCTAGCAAAAATATGTGACTGGAGGGAGCATATATTTGCTAGTATATATAATATTTACATTATATATATATATATTTACATTATATATATATATATATATATATATATATATATATATATATATATATATATATATATATATATATATATATATATATATATATATATATATATATCCTACGTCGTAAATGCATGGAATACGCTAAAATACTCATCTCTTTACAATCTAACATAAACCTTAGACTCAGATCTCATTTTTTTAAACAAACATCTCGCAATTGAAACAATGCAATATACTCAGCCATTTCGGAGGATTTCTCGTATTTGAATACAGTTTCCTGTATTTAAATTAGTTGTTTCTGTTTTACTTTTTCACATACACACACACCCACATATATATATATATATATATATATATATATATATATATATATAGTGTGTGTGTGTGTCTGTATAATGAATATCATACATTTCGCACTTTCACGAATCATCAGAACTTATTGAAACGAGGTATCTTATATTAATTAAAAGCTTTCTGGCTAAACGACAGGAGCATTTCAACTTGTTACGTGTTTTGAGAAATCTTGCAATGTTGAACGTAACAAACATTTTTCAACTGAATCATTATAATCTTTATATATTACATTTTATTCCTTCAAACGTAATATACATAATTATTGATTATATATATATATATATATATATATATATATATATATATATATATATATATATATATATATAAAGTATGAAAATATATTTAGAGCATTTAAGCTACACAGACGCATCTGCGTTTCTATCTACGAAGAGAATCGTCAGGTTAAGCGTACATATTTATTGTTTCAGTAACAACAAATCTGTGCATTTAGCCGAACGATTCCCTTTGAGAATGACACCTAGACGTTTCTGTGTAGCTTAATTGCCATAAATATATTTTCATACATTACTACTTACTCTACTCACGTATAGAGCACTATTAAAGTAAATACTGAAACATTATATACAATGTTTTATATCCACTTTAATATAGTTTATAAATGAAATAATAATTATATAGTTGACATTTTATTCATACTTTAAGAGTTCATTTTTTTGATACATATGCAAATACATGTTCCAGCTACCGCCTTATTTAAGGTTAGCCTCTCCATGCCAAGTTGAAAGTATTACTATGAAACAGACAATTATTTTTGAAAGAAATCATCTGATATTAATAAAAGGCGTGTGACGATGAGACTGGAATTATTTGCAATTGAACACCTGCCTTTGATTTTTGACTTTGTCTTTCTTTTTATTATTTTAACTATGTTATCTTTTTATTGCTTTTGACTTAATAAAAAATAATAACCCTTTTGAATATATATATATATATATATATATATATATATATATATATATATATATATATATATATATATTGTGTGTGTGTGTATTTAGGCAGCATTTACTCATTGTTAAAAATAGCAGAATTCGTCTGGTTAATTATATTTTTAATTTTTCAATTTTTCTAATGGTATAAACAACGAATCATTCTCAGGTGTTAAAAGCCAATCAACAAAACAAACTCACATTACGTTAAGCATTTAAAAAAATTTCCGCAGGTTTCATTGGAAAATAAAATAGTTAATAAGATTATAACATTTTCTATTTACGTACGCTATGTTGACAATCTTCTTATTTCAGGTGATAATACTGAACAAGTACACAAACTTGAAGACCTTTCATAAAAGATTGTGAACTTAAATTTTCTATAGAACTTTACGTAAATAATACAATCTCATTCTTGGATGTTTTCATTGACGCTTCAACTAATACGTTTACCTCTTCTACTTATGAGAAACACAGCTTAATGTCTACTCTTTTAAGTTACAAGAGCGCATCCCTAATCGCTACAAAATAGCTATTGTAAAAAATCTATTAAACTGTGCAAAATTAATCTCTTCCTCTGAGTAAAATACAATTCTATTTAATTTAAAATATAATACAAGTACTTATTACAACGTATTTCATAATTATATCGTCGATGAACAAATAAAATTAATAATCCGAAACCTGAAAAAAACACCACTACAAATAATAATGATATCTATTGTGATTAAATACAACCAAACTTCAGATTAGAAGAAATAGCTATCAAAAATATTGTAAACATATCCCTAATGGACAATAATAATTAAATTAGACTAATTGATTACTATAAGAAATTAAACACCCAATATTTTGTAGTAAAAGACAACTGCTCATCAACCTCAAAGCCACTAGAAAGCCAATTTATTCATAAGTTTAAATGGTATTTGGGAGAATGTAATTCCTATAATAATAATAAAGCTAATAGCAACATTGGCCTTACACCAACTACCCTCTCGCACCGGCTCACCATGCATTTTCTTCACTCTAGCTCAATTTACCAACATCTATGAATACTTAACTTCCCTCTTTCTGATTTCTGGCTAATACTAGATATAAATACTAAAATAATACATTCCAAAACAGATTTTGAAAAATTAGAAACTATCTAAATAAAAACACAGACTCTAACAATTTATAGCATCACGTATGAAATCAGTGGTAACATTTTGAAATGCTTAACGTAATGACATGTTTCTTTGTTCATTTGCTTTTGACACCTGATATATTTACGATTTTTTTTATTCAAACACAAAAAAGACAATTAGAAAAATAAAATAAAAACAAAAAAGTTATAACTAAACATACGAATTTTTTATTTGTAACAATGTTTGCATGAATATATATATATATATATATATATATATATATATATATATATATATATATATTCATGCAAACATTGTTACAAATAAAAAAATTCGTATGTTTAGTTATAACGAGTTTTATCTTTGAAAAACCATGGTTTAAGGATTAATGTAACTCCTTGCATCTGAACTTTCGATGTAATAAAATTTGTATTAATTTATGTACAATTCTTTATCTTCATCTTTCTTTCTTTAATATATATATATATATATATATATATATATATATATATATATATATATATATATATATTTGTGTGCGTGTGTGGTAATGTATTTTCTCATGCATGTATATATATAATTATTTTTTTCATGAATATACCTATATAATATTATAAGGTTACATGATATGTTGTGTATATGGTTTTAGTATCTATCTAAACAGTGCCTATTATGTGAGTAGTGCTTATAAT
>OY744515.1:242178107-242180607 GCA_963556195.1 Sepiola atlantica | reverse complement strand
CGTACCACAATTCATTCCGTGAAAAAATATCTACTGAAACACAAGAACATCCTTAGGTTGCCTGAATGGTTCCAAGAGTTCCTCCGGATGGTATGACTAAAGTGTTTTGCCAAGCCAGTCCAATTTAAATTAAAAAATAACATTCCATAATTAATTTCTTTGTGTTCCATTTATCTCCCCCTTTTTTCTAATTCTCTTTTTCTTTTTTCTTTTTTTCTATCGCGGTTCTGTATTAAATAGGTTTACACCTAGGCGTGTAATTCTATTCTATTCATAATACGCTATTCGACTGAGTTTAGTATTTTCTATTCTTTCCTATATTAGACTGTCGAAGATGGAGACAAATAGGAGGAGTGTGTGTGTGCGTGAGAGAGTAATAGAAACGGTTTTAATGCAAGGTCGGGGTGACACACAGCATACAACGAGAGAGATATTAACTTTGTAAGAGATGGACAACTTTGTGAGTGATTATTAAAAATAACTCAATCCCCAAACAATGATGTTTGCATGCATTTTGTGCCAAGTATAGAATTAAAAGGCTGTATGGAACCAACCGTTCATTAAATTAGCTTTAGTATAACATTAAATATTTATACATTATATATATATATATATATATATATATATATATATATATATATATAGTAAATAACTATAACTATATTGTACGACGAGTGTAACAGAATTCATATATTTTTAAAATTAAATATATAACATTATATCATGCCGTATAATGCTATACCAAATCGCGGTTGCATGGGACATATGTTTTATTGTTAGAGATTATTTCTTATCATCAATTTAAACGTCTCGTGATTAAAGTATAGGCAATGGAAATTAATCTCATATCATAGCCTTAAACGGCTCACATGTTTATTGAAGATAATGTACGATTTACTGTGTATCCAATTAGCATATATGTGTGCAAAACAGCTGCGTGAACTGCCATTGTGAATTGAAAACAAAACCATGTGCTTTTAGCGTCAGAATAAAGTCATCAGCCACAGGAACAGGTGCAAGAGATGACCATTTAATTGAGCGCATTTCATATCTAACACATCTAACAGCCAGTTCAGGCAAGATGATATGTCGACATTGCTTAACGAAGCTCTACCCATTGGATTTTATGACTGTTTAACGTTGTTTAATTGTGTCTAACGTTAGTTAAACGAACCAAGAAAACTCGGGGAAAATATAGAAATACAAGCGTTGTGCTTGCTAAAAAAAAAAATGTATTTCTTTATTTTTCGTTTATTAAAGTAAATTGTTTATATAATTATTTATATAATATTTAGTTGCGCGCAACGTTGTTGTGCCCACTTGTGTTTTATTTGCCTGGCAAATTTGTAGTAATTTTCATTTATTAGAAAGGCATTCATCCATCTGGTCTCAAGACTTTCTCTGGATAAATAGTAGAGTAGGCAGCTAAACTTGACTAACAGCAGTATAACTCCGATATAACACGTTGATACAAGTTTTCATTTTCATTGTAATTAATATCTACCTGAAACTAGTTCAGGAAAAGTGTGGCTAGAAATTAAGGTACTGACATTGGGTCATTATCATGTTCTCATCTAGCATGAAGTCTTTCAAAAGTATTCATTAGATTTCCAGACAGAATCAGTTCTTATGATATATAATTTGAACACAAATAAAGAACCCAGCTATTAATATTTATGAAGCTTCAGTTGATCTGATTGAACTCCTATTTATATATTAATTTTCCCGTACATCTGCAATATATATATATATATATATATATATATATATATATATATATATATATATATATATATATATATATATCCTATGTAACTCCAAATATATAATCGATTTGCGTTTCAAGAAAACAACAAAACCCCAGCTCATGTACAATCATCTCAGAGAGCAATTATCAAAAAAGGAAACACATACCATTTTATACAGAAAAAAGACTTCATAAGAGGAGAAAATTGTTGAGATATATTATCAATAGTGAGTAAAGGTAATAAGGTTCGAAATTTGAACAATTAGTGGTCAAGGCATTGGCCAACTAGTTTAGCAAATAGCCTAATTATGAACTAATTTCAATGGATTAGAAGTTGAATAAAAGAAAATTGAAGTATTTATTAAATTCTTAAGCATATGGTTAACTAATCCACAGAATTTGTTACGGTTGTGGTATGAATTATATATTTTGTTATTTATAATTAAAAGAACAATTTCATACATATATATATATATATATATATATATATATATATACTAGCAAATATATGCTGCGGCCGTCGCATATTTTTGCGAGTTGTAAGATACTTTCAGGGTGAACGAACATGTACTACACTGCTTTCTAAAGGAAGGGGTAAAGCTTGGGACGAATCATGCTCCTAAAAAGAGGTAGTAATGCCTGAAAATATTGGTTTGATGAACGAACATATACTACACTACCCTCAAATGAAAAGGCAATTCCTTGTAGGATAGTATCATTACAACAGAACAGATACTTCGCTACCCATCGAAC
>OY744515.1:242163107-242173107 GCA_963556195.1 Sepiola atlantica | reverse complement strand
TAATAATGACAAAAATAATAACAATATAATAATAATAATAATAATAATAATAATAATAATAATAAGGAGCACTAGGAACAGTCCCCCAAAACATGGAGAAAAGACTAGGAGAAATAGGAATCAAAGGGATAACTGAGACCATACAAAGGACAGTAATGATCAAAACAGCTACAATCCTGAGAAATGTCCTCGAATGCGGAAACCAACCCACATAAGCAACGAATGGAGAACAAACACATGGAAGCACAAGACAACAGAACCGGGGAAAATACAACCGCACGGGAGAGACACAAGCATAGGCTGACGCCACGAAAATTATGGAAAGAGGGTCGAGGAGGGAAAGCGCAAACCAGACCTCCACTGGAAGAGCGCGGACAGCTCTGGGACCTTGGGGAGGCTTGTGGCCACTCGGGCCCCAGAGGGGACCAATGGCCCTTATCAGCGGGAAATCGGTGGTGGGTGGCTGTTGAGATACCGCAAGATCATCAGCGGTGATGAACCAAAAGAGGTGGAGCATACTGGAAGTCTGAGGAGACTTGTTGTCACTCAGACTCCAGGGAATACCACAGGTTGTTAGTAGTGGGCATTCACGGACGATGACCAGTGTGATAACTCCTAGTGAGTAAATAATCATCCATATGCTCTAAATCCAATCACAATGATATTGTATTAAATGTGCTATTAAGCATGCTTGATATTCCGAAAATATCAATGGGAATAAAAAAAACACCTCTACTATTACTACTACTATAAATAATAATAATAAACATGTATACGAGATCTCCACCACCAAAATGTTTTTCGCTTTGATGTAGGGATTGTTTTCAAAGACATTATCTTTAAAGCAAACTATACATATCAAAATCTGTGAGAAGAGTTATGGTCCAGTGAGTGTGAAGCCCACACAGAATTATTCATCCCATAGTATCTATTCAGCCATTCCAGCGAGTAATTCAAATTGTCGGTAGTTGCACCATACTGTTGATATAACCGTTCTCACATCACGACACCTTTTCATCCGCGCAAGGCTGTCTTAAACTTGGTAACGACCACTAAGAAGTGCTCAGTATTGCTCAACACAGAGCTGCATATTTGCAGCAGTTAATTGCACGGCGATAAACTAAAAACTGTTGGATACTAAATACACAATCTTGGTGAACATTTAAAGGAATAGACTGGTTTGTTTATTCCAAATATGGTTGGATTGCAGAAAGGCTTGTTAAATTTATTAATGATTCGATGAATGCCAATACTTTCGTTTCGGAGAGGGGGGGGGAAGTGACACATACAACATTTCACACGTGTAACCTTTAGATTACTGGATACTTTGTAGATTGATATACAATTATGATACGACTTGTGCTGGTACTAGTTAAATAGTTTTTTTTAAAAAAACCCAGTTTTACTTTAGTAATTTAAACAAAAAATAATCAGAACAATAGCACTTCGAATTGTATTGCTGGGATAATCTGAAGGCGAAAAAGTTAATATTTAACAGTATTTACAAATGGAAGAAAGTCGATTGAAGCCGGAGAAGTGAATAGACTTCCCGACTTCAGCTTCGACCAACAAGAGGCAGTCGTCTGTCTCAAATGATTAGTTTCAATAAGGGAATAAAACACTGAAAAAAAAAAGTTGGTTCCTGGAAGCAAATGTATTTCACTCGCGATTTTTTCGTTTACTATTTTTCTCTTTTTTTATTACAATTTGTTTAAAAAATATTTTCATATATATATATATATATATATATATACTTTATTTCTATTTCTATTATATTTTTTCTCGCATTTTGGCTTCTCATTTCATTCTTTCTCGTCTGAAACTTAATTTTTCTTTATGAGTCTAAATGAAATCCGTCCACTTAGGTTCGCCACAACAACACCAACAAGAACACATAGTAGTAGTAAGAGTACTACTACTACTAGTACTAGTAATAATGTAATAACATACCCAATAATCTGACAATTCCCGAAAGTGCAGTGACACAAAATGTCCTTGGTGCAACGGAAACTAATCGTTTTAGTTAGCATCCGGTGAACACCATATGTTATTACCAATGCATGGTATCTGGGATAACTAGTGTGGCGACTCATAATAATAATAATAATAATAATAATAATAATAATAATAATAATAATAATAATGATACAAACATGTGGTTACACTGTTGCATTGTGGGAGACCCTATAATTGGGACTGCGATCGAAATTATATAGCTGAGTGCATGTTATTCTGACACAAACTTTGGAGAAACGAATCTGTTTTCCCACGGGTGAATTACAGACAGGTTAACTTAAGAGCAAATGAGGGATGTATTGGAGTCAATAAAGGTAAGAAATAGTGTCCGACAGATCGAGACGCGATTACGTAAATTGTTGTTGTCGCGGACAAAGAAACGAGAGTTTCGTGTAACTAGGACTTCAGTGAACACCACTTATACTGAGTCGTGATGAAACTCTTAGTGAATAAATAATAATAATAATAATAATAATAATAATAATAATAATAATAATAATAAAATTATGGACAGAGGGTCGAGGAGGGAAAGCGCAAACCAGACCTCCACTGGAAGAGCGCGGACAGCTCTGGGACCTTGAGAAGGCTTGTTGCCACTCGGGCCCCAGAGGGGACCAATGACCCTCATCAGCGGGAAATCGTTGGTAGGTGGGTGTTGCGATTACCGCAAGGTCATCAGCGGTGATGAACGAAAAGAGGTGGAGCATACTGGAGGCCTGAGGAGACTTGTTGTCACTCGGACTCCAGGGAATACCACAGGTTGTCGGCAGTGGGCGACCACTGACGATGACCAGTGTGATAACTCCTAGTGAGTAAATAATAATAATAATAATATTAAACAACAACCGAACAATCGGACACGACAGAGACGAAACACTTCTGGAGCAAGATATGTGAAAAGATTAAAAATCACAACAAAATGCTAAGTGACTGAACAACATACATGAAATTGAAGAAGAAACAGCAACAGAAATGAAGGAAGAAACGATAACGGCAACTCTAAGGAAAATGACAAACTGGAAAGCAACGGGCCACGATGGAATACATGCACATTGATTTAAAAATTCACGACCATACATGAAAGCAAGCGCAGTAAATAAGAAGATGTATCCACAAAACAGACATACAAGAATAAATGACCAAAGGAATGAAAACGCTAATACAAAAAGATGCTAAAAAGTGACGATCCCAAGCAACTACAGATCAATAAGTTGTTTACCAACAAAGTGGAAAATTCTGACGACACAATGGACGGAACAAATCTACCAATCCCTGAAAAATAGTGGATTACTTCCCGAAGAACAAAAATGGATGCCGAAAAGTGGGGGAAAAAGAACGCATGATCAAAAGAAACTGAACGAGTTATAAAGAAGAAAATAGAACATATCCATGGTATGGATTGACTACAAAAGAACTTACGACTTAATCCCTCAAGCATGAATGATTAAATGTTTAAAAATATACAAGATACTCGACAGAATTAGTAATTTTATCAAGAAAGGAATAGAAACATGGATACTAGAACTGACAGCCGGAGGACAACACCTGACTGAGATAAAACAAATACAAAGATATCACTACTACTTTTTATAATAGCCATGCTGGCGCCCAACAACATACTCAGAAAATGTGATGCCGGATACTAGTTTACAGAGACAGAATTAAGAAAAAAAAACACCTGATGTACATGGACGACCTGAAACTATTTGCAAAAAGCAAAAAGGAACTGGAAAAGCTGATAACTACAACCAGAATCTTCAGTCAAGACATTCGGATGGAATCTAGAGTAAAAAAGTGTGCACTACTAGAAATGAAAAGAGGAAAACTGGAGACAACAGAGGGCATGGAACTCCCCAATCAAGAAGAGGCGAGGGTGCTATGCGAGACGGATAGCTACAAATATTTGAGATTCCAAGAAGCAGAAATTTATGAGAAGATTTAAAACGAATATTTACGAAGAACAAGAAAACGCCTAGAAACTAAATTATATAGCGGGAATCTAATAAACACCTGGGCAGTATCGCTAATAAAATAGTCTGGACATCCATAGTCTGGACAAAAGAATAACTCAGGCACCTTCACCAGAGTACTAGAAAAGTAATGACCATGCACAACACACTATACCGAAAAGACGATAGGACATACTCTACATAAAAATAAGCGAAGGTGGGAGCGGACTGGTAAGTATAGTAGATTGTGTGGAAGACTCACAAAAAGAGCTGAAGAAATACATAACTCAGAACACGAAACGGCTAACTACCGCAGGAATTTACAACAAGTAGAACACAAAACCACCCGAAGAACACCACACCACTACCCAAGGAACAGAAACTGGAAGAAACATCACTTCATAATTCCCCTTCCAATAAATTACACCGGCCTCAGTTAACACCACACAAAAAGTAACAAGGAACATAAATTACAAGAAACACTATAAGCTCTCCCCCTTCCCTTCCCTCCACCCCCTCGAGAAAGAGGAAAAATAGTAATAAATACAAATAAAAAAATAAAATAAAATTTTAAAAATGGTACCGGCCTAGGCTGACACCACACAAAAGATTTGTAAATGGTCAAGGAGGATAAGACCACGGAGGACGTAGAATACTGTGACCTTTTGGAGGGTTCTTTGCTACACAAATACCAGAGAAGACTAATTGACCTTACAAGCGAGAACTCAATAGTAAGAGGCTGTTGTGATACCATAAGGTTATTTGCGCTGGTTATCGAAAAAAAAGGTGAAGAATACTGGAAATCTGGGGAGGCTTATTGTCACTCAGACTCTAGGAAATACCACTAGGTGAGCAATCACTGACGAGGATCTGTGTGAGAACTCTTAGTGAGTACAAATATTATTAATTATGATAATAATAATAGAACTTGCTTAATCATTGATATAGCCTGTCCATTCTATACCAGAATGTAGGAGAAAAAAGATGAAATAATAAATATAAAGACCTACAATTGGAGTTTATTAGACTATGGAAATGTACAGAAGTAAAGGTGATCCCCGTTGTTATTGGAACTCTTAGAACCATAACGAAAAACCACCATAAATGGCTTAAACAGATTGACGAGACAATTATTTTCCAATTCTGCAAAATGCTTCTTGTTAAGTACAGCGAAAGTGTTAAGGTAAAGCTTTAATGTCTAAGGTCAATGGAATTGACTTGATGTCGATTAATATACAAAGTGCAAGGTATAGTATTATAATCGTGTAGTATTTTACTCCTATGGCTGATTTCGCATAAGGAGCTCTACCTGTTTCATCAGTGCCCATTACTAAACGCTTGGTAACGTTTAACAATTGTCATGCCCTAAATTAACCTCAAAATATGTTCTATTCAGCGTTTATTAAGAATTAGATAAATAGCCGCATACAGTTAAATATCAGGGTGGAGCTGAAGCTGTTAGCATACTTAATAAAAAAAAAATCGTCTGTCGAATATTACCACTTAAGTAATCAATACCAAGTTGTACATACTTGTTGATCTAGTGATAGCCGTCACATCTTCAAAACGGTTTACCTAGACGACCCTCTGACCGTTGGGCAAAAGAATATGTCAAGAAAGAGTATTTTGCTTAATACTTTGTGAGCAGGTTCATTGTCGATGTATAGAAACATTACCTTGTCGGATTTAGAAAGTCTAATTCAAATACCATTTAAGATGTTTATGTTAAGCTTATTTGACTAGCAACTCATCATTTGTTAGTATAGAATCGTGTTATTGACATTATTAAAACATACTTAGCTACAATTTATTTAGCAAATAACTTATTCAGGTGCAGATGAATGCTAATATGTAAACATTTCAAATAATCACCCAGATATAACACTCAGCAAAGAGGGATAACTCATTTTAAATTGATGAATATAATATAAGGAATTATCTACCATAAGTTTAAAAATGTGCAAACACATACACATTGAAAAGTAAAATGCCTTTACTGCACCCCAGGTAATGGCAGGTAGATTCTTCTTACACACACACACAACCACACACACACACACATATATATATATATATATATATATATATATATATATATATATATATATATATATATATATATATATATATATATTAGTATTTCGTGTATCCACATAAAATTTTATAAGGAGATATGATTTTTTATGTATCAATTTTTAGTATTTACTTCAACAGTGCTCGATGCGTAAGTAGAGCTAGATAGTAAGCTATAAAAATATATTATGGAAATTAAGCTACACAGAGACTCCCAAATGCCGGGGATGAAACGCGGGAGTCTCTGTGTAGCTTACTTGCCAGAAATATATTTTCATAGCTTACTAATATATATATATATATATATATATATATATATAATCCGGTTCTATTCAACGGAATAAACTCAAAATATCATCAGTATAATCAAGTTATTTCTGGAAAAGCTTATGGTATATATTTCAGAAGATAAAACATATATGTGATTACTTATATTTCGTCATTAAAATTGAAACTGATATCCGATTAATAAGACTGAGTCAAAACAAGAACGAATCATTGTAAGACGCGTCTATTCATGTTGCGCGTTTTAAGATGGAAATACACTTCAAACCTAAGCGTGACATATCGACGACCTCCCTTGCATCTAAACTAAGATACGCCCATTAACTCAAAGCGTTTAGCGATGAGAATTCAATTCCAAAGAAGGATGGCGGACAAACAAAACATTTATTTAAAAACTGAAAGTGACAGATACGCCGACGGACACGGACACATATAGGGATGCTAGTATGCGTTCATTGAACTATGAGTTTAACGATGCAACTTCAATGGTTTAATGAAACGTGAGATACCAAGCGATTGACAGACATAGCATCTTATAGAGATGAATGGAAGCATCTAAGAAGACTATCTGTATAATCTTCTCAACGAGACAAACAAGATAGATCATTCAGAAACAGAAACTTTTGTTACTTATATATATATACATTATGATTGGAAGAAAAAACAATGTAAATAATATCGATCGTATATAAGCTTATTATATATGAATAATATATAATTAAATAACATCTGATAGAATAAGAATACAATCAATTCTAGACAGGAAGAAGTATTGCAAATAATTTCCGAACTTAAGAAGATACGAAAATAAATATCACGAGAAGACCATTATGTCTATGAGTCTGTTTTTATATTATCCTAATGAATAATATAGAAATAAAGAAACTTATTATTTTGCCATCTAAATTACATACGTTTTACTTGTGTATATAGACATTTGTATGCATATTAGATGGAAACTCTGAGAAAAGGGATTCACCCTTTCGTTGAATGCTCACGGGCCATTGAAGAATATACATATAATAAGAGAGGCTAAATGAGAGACTGGTGGCTTGTTCAGTTCATTTTAAATTACAGCTAATTAAAACAATCAAAAGAGAACTGAATCCCAGAATAAAAGAGATAATTTAATGTTTATGTTTTGAAATTAATATATATAATAACAACCTAAGGAGAACAAACGTTGATTTACTACGTTTTAGTATTATATATATATATAGAGAGAGAAATATATTAAAATATATATGTATATATTTATTACTAATAGTCATATATTTAAGATTTCAGCTCAATATATGTTTTTTTGCCCCAGAGCATGTATGAATAAGCGATAGTAAGTTAGATTTTATGTGTTTATTACTTTTAAAAAAATAATTCAGATTGTGAAAGACAGTTTTCTCTTTGGTTGTCTAAATGTCGAACAAACGGTTGATATTTTAAAGAAATTATAAAGATATGATTACTGGAATCTAACTTTCTATTGCATTTATATATATATATATATATATATATATATATATATATATATATATATATATATTATATATATATATTTATATATAATGTCGAATGTGTTCATGCCAATGAAATAAGGTGAAAGTGTTATTTTTGAAAACAGATAGGACGGGATGTTTAACCTACGCTGTACAGGCCTATTAAATATTATCATTTTTTTTTCAGTTAAAATGTTGGCTAACAAATGATATGGGGATACTTTTAACAGAAAAAAAACAACTTTCGTGAAGTAAGTTTCTTTCCCAAAACTTCCTATCTGTGGAACACAATATCACGGGCCTGCTTCCCAGCTAACTACAACATAATCGTCTTCAAGGCCAATGTCAACAAATATTTGACGATCGGTCAACTAAATAATACAATTCTTCCCAGTTTATCCTCCATTTCCAATCTTCTCACAGTATTGTTCATCATTTAACTCACACTCTTATGAAACCTCACCCTCAAGTGACGCGTTGCTCTGGTAAGTGCTGACTCTTCCGGCCCACGTGCCTTTATCTGCACAAACATAACTTCAGATACACTATCACTACTTTTTTGAAAATCACCAACATTTTAAAAATTAAACAAGTCCAAAAATAAAATGAATTAATGAAATGCACTCACAAATAAATTATTAAGTAGTTAAAACAGTAATTCGGTGTTTCGTTTTTCAAAGAGAATTCTTCCAGTGTCGTGTATGTTTAGCATGGGGAATTTATATACAGGTAGGTATGTACGGTAAGTAAATCGTCATGTTCTATTCATGCCGCGCCACACTGGGGACAATCGTTATTACGTTACTCTATAGACGCCTTTCTATCGGAATTATTCGAGAAAATGCAATTAACCTGCTCTTGGCTTGCCAATCCGTCAAGGCATCTGATGAAACCTCCTTGATGTCCTTAATGTATGCTTTTGACATTTTGTGGTAAGATAAGACTTTCATGAATTGTTTCAATCAAATCATATTTTGTCAAATGTTTTATTTTGAATTTATTGTAATAGAATGTTCGTACACCTTTTATTTTCCATCTTATCCTCTCTTCCTATCATTCTTCCTATCTCTGTCTCTCTTTCACAATCTCTCACTTTGTCTCCTTCTCTGTCTCTCTAATAATCTCCCGTTCTACACTTATATACGTACACATAAGCGCACAAATAGATTTTAATTCGTTTTCCTGCAAAACATATAAAAATGATTGGAGAAGTTGAGACCAATAAACTCGTTTATGTCATCTGCTGATGATGATCTAATTTTGGAGGCGCAAGAATCTCAGACATCAATTTCCTTTCTGTGCGAATCAGTCAGCCAAGCTAATGGCGACGACGCATTAGCCTTTACACTTGCATTGTCATCCAGCGACCGAAACAAACAAGAACACTATTCTTTTTTTATTTTCTTCTTTTATCTCTTCATATATATTTCGATTAATTTGATAATCACTGTCTTCGATCACATCAGTATTGTTTCATTAAATATTTCATCTTTGGCGAAAATCATGGATATTA
Source organism: Sepiola atlantica (assembly GCA_963556195.1). Classification (NCBI taxonomy): domain Eukaryota; kingdom Metazoa; phylum Mollusca; class Cephalopoda; order Sepiida; family Sepiolidae; genus Sepiola; species Sepiola atlantica. Next base: position 242,163,778 of record OY744515.1, on the reverse strand, counting down.
ATAATGATGTTTGTTAATAACAGCTTTCCAATAATTGCAATATGTTCAGATATATTTAAATCTATAAGCATATACTTTACCCAAGAAAATGGAAAAAGTAATGAAATTTTTATCATTAATGGTGGAACATATATATATATATATATATATATATATATATATATATATATATATATATATATAAAGTAATATGGGTTGGTCGTTCATTTAAAGCATTGCTGGATTTGTTAATAAAATGGAAAATATAAGCCATTAACACTGCAAGATTATTTTTTATTTTACATTAATCTTATTAATTTCGGAATAAAATTCCATCATCAGAGGTGACCAGTATTGAGTCATTTTTTTATATCAAAAACAAGAATAACAAAACTTATTTCTTTGTTACTTGATAAACGTCTCTCCGCACTGGTAGTGTTGGCGATTATGATTACACATTCCGGAGTCGAATGAAGAGCGTGGCTCGCTCGTGTAGGTAAAGTAATATGGGTTGGTCATTCATTTAAAGCATTGCTGGATTTGTTAATAAAATTGAAAATACAATCCATTAACTTCGCAAGATTAATTTTTTTTACATTAATCAAGTAACAAAGAAATAAGTTTGGTTATTACTGGTCACCTTTGATGATGGAATTGTATTCCGAAATTAATAAGATTAATGTAAAAAGAAA
>OY744515.1:242150607-242160607 GCA_963556195.1 Sepiola atlantica | reverse complement strand
ACTGGAAATGTTGCAAAAGACAGAAACATGTTATCTTAAAGTAATACTGTAACATTTTAAAATCCTGAATCTTTTCATTTGTACCGACAGCAATACTTACATTTAAGGTAATCGCAAAGGAAAATATAAGCTCTAATTTGGTAATTTTTATCCGAAAAGCAGACATAATATCACCCCTTTGATATAAAGATTCAGGTTATACATTTTGGGTGGATATATAGATATTTTTCCGTAGAAGTTATTATTTGGATTTACACGAATGTTAATATAGTCAGCATATTGTATTATTTAACACTATATATGTACGTGATGACAATGATGCAAGCTGATGCTTAGACAAAGAATATACAGTTTGCTTTACATCTATTCCTCAGCTTTTTGGATGCCAACCCATTGCAATGTAATATATGCGCAGAGAAAAAAGGCTTAGAGCCGGCAGCTTTGCACCAGACTAGAACCGATGCGAAAGAAGAAATACAAAATATGAGATTCACTTTCAACACATGATTCATACATCGAAGTTGGTAAATACAGGAACGAGTAGCGAAAAGAATTGAAAACGTCATGCGATTACAAGCGGGAGATCACACGCGAAAGAACAGCTAACAATTGTCATCTGCCTCTTACCGCTCAAATATGAAACACATCAGAAATATAAAACGCGATTCCTACATACGTTCAATATCAGAGCATAAATTTAAAGGCACAATCAACACGTATCAATTTATTTTTGACTGATTCGTTTATCCTATAAATATGACAGATATTTAGCATAATACATACATTAGTTCAGTTCAATACTTTCTTTTGTAATCAATTGTGAGATAGAATAGAACAGACACAGGGACATTACAAGCGAATCCGCTTATTATAATCATCTGAACGTTTTTCAGTGACAAGAAATGGTTGAGAGCAACAATATTTAAGGTGTGCATAATTTATATCTCTTTTATAAACAATTTTCAAAAAGAAAAAAACGAATGTCGCCTGCAGATTATTTACAGGTTTCTGAATATATTTTTCATCCTTGTATTAAACGCCGTAACCAATGCATTTCAGTACATCAAATAAGTCTGCCAGAGGTGACCCATCTCTGTGTTACTTTGGTTCTCAGTCCACGTATATTGCTTTCTGTCTGTTTATATTCGTCCTTTCCATCTGTTTTTCCCTGTTTTCCTACCATCAGTTTACTTCACCCATTTCTAACAACACACCGATCATTCTGCTTTTTAATACTAAACATGAGTTGATCAACACTTCTTTTTCTTACAACTTTTATGTACCTTAGTTCTGTAATTGAGTACATTTGAAATTTAAAGAAAAATGTTTTTATTGTTCAGATGAACTGTGCTTCATAATAAACTGAACACACCACCGCACTTTCATTTGGCTATATATTGTGTCTCTTGACCGCTCCAATTCGATGTTGATTCAACCACTCCCCAACATTTCTTAATGCCTCTGTGAACATTTATAGGATGACTGTATATCTATTAAAGTGCCACTGTTAAATTTGCAAACGCGTGTCTGACACACAAAAAAAAACAGGTGTAAATTAGATGTAAACATATCAAGTGTTTTTTTCTTTTGTATAAAAATAATAACGAATAATAATACGTCTATATGATAATAAGAAAAAATAGTAATAAGAAGACAATAATAATAAGAATAAGAATAAGAATAAGAATACGGATAATTTAGAACGACAAAGACTAAGTACTTTTAGTTATGCAAGAAATATATTTTTTAACAGTTCATGAATTTTCGAATTTAATCACTATCACCATCATTAGAGATGTTTCATCATTCCTGGATCAGGGGATCCCTCCCTGATTTCCTTCCGCCCTATTGGTAACTGTCATTCAGGGCTTTTTTGGTCATGGGCACTGCGGGTGTGCGACGCTATTTGCTCATAGCTTGGAGTCCATATACGAATGTAATCAAAGTATAATTAACCCAACATGTATGTATTATTCACAAAAAATCTTGATAGTTATTTCCTAATTAAAGCAGACTTTTCAACGAGTATTATTAACCATAATCTGAAAGTAAAATTCTATTTATTAAATAAAAATGCTTATTAATATATACAAATATAATTATTTTATGTGTAAAAATATTAAACTTTCTCCCTCAATTAAAATTTATCAGTAAATCAGTATTTAGTTGGTATTTAGAAAAAAGAACACATATTATATGTATGTATACTATAATAACATTGCCATAAATTATTATATGCACATATTATATGCATATATACTATAATAACATTGCCATAAATTATTATATGCATATATACTATAATAACATTGCCATAAATTATTATATGCATATATTATATGCATATATACTATAATAACATTGCCATAAATTATTATATGCATATATTATATGCATATATACTATAATAACATTGCCATAAATTATTATATGTATATATACTATAATAACATTGCCATAAATTATTATATGTATATATACTATAATAACATTGCCATACATTATTATATGCATATATACGATAATAACATTGCCATAAATTATTATATGCATATATACTATAATAACATTGCCACAAATTATTATATGCATATACACTATAATAACATTGCCACAAATTATTATATGCATATATACTATAATAACATTAACGCCGATTCTCTTGAGTTAAACGTGGAATTTCGGCAGATTCTGCTGCTTTCTATTATTAAGATCGACTGATTATCTTTCTCCTAAAATTTCGGAAAGACTTATTTTCATAAAATTCTCAGACTAGTGAAAATATCGCTGGTTACAAAGAGGCAAATACTCTTTAGATAAAACAAAACGAACCCCAAACTGATTCGTACTTTTATTGATTCGTGATTCACAGGAATAACAATCTCCACCCTCGGAGAATTAGAGTTTTTCTCGCTATACGTTTGCCGATTAAAAATTATTCTGATATTGATTTTTTTGTAAACTACATTTTTGCAATGTAAAACCAAGTGTGGAAAATGATATATCAGAGTATAATAAATGCGCAAATAAAGTATAGTATACAAAAAAGATATTCTAGTCAATTCCCTAAACTTATTTATTAACAGCTCATATCATATAACCTACATCTGTGTTCATGAGGTCTATATAATAAATAGAACATTATTCATCGCATATATTGTAATAAACAAAGAAAGCAGGATATATACGTCCGTCCCCCCGCGAAAATGCTTTCGCCGGGATTGTTAATAAAATTCACAATGATCCCTACAGTCGCACTTGATTTGCGACACATGAACTCATCCACGAACATTCGTTTAGGATGATTAAACATGCTTAGTTTTATCCCCGTTGAATGAGATGCGGGGACACTTTGGTAATTTTCTCATTCCTAGATCAGTTTTATACTCACTGATCCATAAAATTATGTACCATAGTATAATTATATATTGATTATAATCTTCCGAAGAGGAAATACATGTGGTGCACATCTCTTCTGTTTGAGGAACTAATTTAACCGGCACTGGAACGTGTATTCTTCTGGTATATATATATATATATATATATATATATATATATATATATATATATATGATATATATATCACATATATATATATCACATATATATATCACATATATATATATATCATATATATATCATATATATATATATCATATATATTAATATCATATATATATTATATATATATCATATATATATCATACATATATATATCATATATATATCATATATCTATATCATATATATATCATACATATATATATCATATATCTATATCATATATATATCATATATCTATATCATATATATATATATAATATATAAATATATATATAAATATACATTAAAAAAATACAAAACTACAAAACTATAAATAAGTAAACAAACAAAAACAGTAACTTAATTGATACAAATCTTAAAAATCCCAACCAGAGCCTAATGAATAAACAATGGCACACAGTTATCCCTAAAAAGAAACACATTTTGAATCAGTACAACAGACAACACCTATCATGAATAATTAAATACATTTTAAGAAAACTTTATCAGGATTAAGAGCCATACATTATATTTAACCCTTATGCAGCATGTCCTTCGAAAGAGACGCTAAAACAATGCACCGTTTTAAACAATGAATTAATACGCCATCCTCTTTTGTTTTTGTTTTTTCAAGACGCCAAAAAGACGATCTGTAAAATACAACTGTTTAAAATAAAACGAAAAAACTACAAATAAATAAATAATGTAATAAAACATCAAATAAAATAAATCCTTTTTAAAACACAAAACTATGAATAAAATAAATAACAATTAAAAAAAAAAACTAAATGAATGAAACCCTGTATACAACTGTGACCCCGGTACTTTCCTCAAAAACAGACTTCAGTAATGCACCGTTTTAAACAAGGAATTCAAACGTCGATCCCTTTGCTTTCAAGACGCTGAAAACCTCATACTGCCCATAGACGATCTTCAAAATACAACCCTTTAAAAAAAAATACAAAAGTACAAATTAATAAATAATTAAATAAAACACATAATAAAATTAAATAAACACCCCTTATTAAAATACAAAATTATAAATAAATAATAAATGAAATAAAACTCAATAAACCCCAACCAATATATAACTCTGGCCCTTCTTCAAAAAGGACACTTCATTAATGAACCGGGTTTTTAACGATGAAACCAAACGCCATTTCTCCTTGTTTTTATCTTATTTGAGTATGCTGACGATTCCCCTTAGGATATAGACTAAAAAAAGTCAGCCCATCTAGATGAAACTTCGGTAGAAATATGTAACGTATAGTTTTTAAATAAATCATTTGTATATATATATATATATATATATATATATATACACATGTATATATACACATATACGTATACATACATATATATACACGTATATATATGTACACATACATATATACACACACATATATATATATGTACACATACATATACATATATACACACATATACGTATACATACATATATATACACGTATATATATGTACACATACATATACATATATACACACATATACGTATACATACATATATATACACGTATATATATATGTACACATACATATACATATATACACACATATACGTATACATACATATATATACACGTATATATATATGTACACATACATATACATATATACACACATATACGTATACATACATAGATATACACGTATATATATGTACACATACATATACATATATACACACATATACGTATACATACATATATATACACGTATATATATGTACACATATATATACATATATACACACATATACATACATATATATACACGTATATATATGTACACATACATATACATATATACACACATATACATACATATATACACATATATATACACATATATATATGTATATACATACATATACACACCCACACATATACACATATATATATGTATATACATACATATACACACCCACACATATACACACACACACACACATTATATATATATATATATATATATAAGGATTCTAGACATAAGGCTCAGTATTTAGAAATAATTATTCGCAAGAGAACATAAAGTGGTGCAAAAGTGTATGTCTGGTGGTGAGCTTTATAAACTTCTCTTGTTGAATACGAATCAGCATGAACGATTTTTTTTGCCATGTTGATTCTGTTGTTGGGATTAATGAGAATTTTTGCGTACGTTTGTCATTTATTAATTATTTTTCATGTTCAAGTTTTAAATAAAGTCTAGGGTTGTCTTTGTTGTAAAACCCCTAATAGAAAATGAATAAAACTATTGGACCCCTCGTAAAATTAATTTAAAAAATTAAAAGAAATGAGTTCATGATAACTTATTTTTGTAATTTTGTATCAGGTAACACAGCGTTATAAAAGCATAACCAAGCATTCAAGTGTAAACCATGTACGAGACCATTTTCTTTCTGTAAGTTTTTTTAATTCGAGAGTTCTACATTAAGTAAAATGTTGTCTTTGCTGTTTATGGATTTGTCATGCAAACACAGACTTCACGTTATCATTGTGAAATACTTAATACAAAATCGATACAACGATGATTTTCTTCGTAAATAACGTTTAACATTGGTGTGAGTCTTTATTTTTAGTTGTATTGCTAAACAGAGGAACATATAAAATCACCACAAATATAACATACCTTTTTGCAAATGTCCATGTTGATTAAAATTATTTAGTTTGGAATTTCTTAGATTAGGGTGATACATTGCATTATTCGGTTAGGAAGCGCCACTGATAAAGGTGTTAGTAAATATCAGAAAACTTTTGACGTTACATCAAGTTAAATGTTGCGAAAACCACATGCAAGATGAGAATAGTACTCCGAATGATATAAAATATAGACTAAATTATTTCGTAGTTAAAAAGAAAGACATACCATTAATGTCCAATTTTAACCATGGTAAACAAGGCTGCGCAAATCATGTTAACTGGTGTACTACTGTATTACATCATAGGGTCTTGATGAATTATCTCGGCATTTTAATTTTTCAAACTTCTTCATCAATATGACGTTGACATTTCATTTTCAAACTAAATCATTTTTCTTTTTCTGAATAAAGTTAAAAAAACACTGATTTGAAAGGGATCCTTCTTTTATTGACGTGTTCCGCTTACGAATGCACGGGGATCACTGGAGTATAACGGTTAAAGGAAACATAAGTTGAACGATAATCGCCATACCGAGAGGACTGGGGACAGTGTGTGGAATGTTCATATACTTAAGAGGAATTAATCACACAATAAGAATGCTCAACCAGTATCTGTTTACAGTAGACTCGAAAAGGACCACTATGTAGTCGGTTAGGAAGCAGACTCATAGTATCATCTTCTACATGGAGTATGATCTCTGAAATAAGGTTTATTCATAATAGTTCTGTTTGTTTGTTTTTGGTACAGGGGGAATAAAAGAAAAGTTCTTCCCTGTGGTTGTAGAGGGACTAGTTATTTCTGTGATTTTTTTTCCAGGCGTAGCAGGGAGTGGAGCTTAGTCGAGTTCCTAGCACGAACAGAATAAAACAGTAGAGAGAAGCTAGAAACATCTCTTCTGTTTGAAAGAAGTTGTAGGGACGAAAAGAGATTATCGCCCACTAGATTGCAAAGTCGATTTTGTATTCTGTCAAGACAAGAAAGAGTGCCCCGAGCGGTAGGTCCGTAGATAGTACAGCATTACTCCATCTAAAGACATATATGACATGTAAAGGATTGCGTCCGAAGTCAGGTATTTCTGGAGCGGTAGATTGACCCAATTATTTCTCTAGCAGCATCAGAAACAGATTTGATGTAGGTTTTCCAAGTCTGGGTTGACAATCCGTCTTAGAGGACTATCAAAGAAAGAGCCATTCATTTCGATTGTAATGCAATAAGGATTTTAGCGTGTGTAGTGAAAAGAGAAAAGCTTCGTTTTAGAGGTGTTAAACGTAACGTACCACGTTTTACCCTATTACTCCATGTGCTCCAAGTCGAGAGGGAAAGAGTCAGAAAGATCTTGATCATCAATGCTTTTCAGAGTGCTGCCGTTTATAGTTGTGTTCTCTGCATATATATCAACAAATGATCTCAACATATTTGAAATATGATTTATGAAGATCAGGAAAAGGGTCGGCCCTATAATGAGTCCTTGAGGTACGCCGGCATGGATTCTACTTTTATAAACCGCGGGGAGAACAAAGATCAACTATTATATTTGAGAATACTTGAGCTAGACGTTATGGTTCGCCGATACATCTTACGAAAAGGAAAAAAAAAACGAATAATTGAATTCTAAAGAAACATGGCGACACGTGTCTAATAAAGTTTCTTTTACACTGTCAGAAACTTAACCGCATATACTTTCATTCAGACAGGAAGCAAAAGTGAATAAGAATTATATTATATATATATATATATATATATATATATATATATATATATATATAAACCAGAACAAACATTCTTTGTAACTAGAACCAATTCACTCGGGTATATTGATTTGTACGTACAATTGTGCGTTATACAAGACAGTATACTTGTTTTGTATTCATTGCTTTGTTTTTTTGATTTTGACTGTAATATTGCTTAGGCTATTCAAATAAAACAACCTTATTCCCTTAGTATCTACACGATGTATACCAATGCGGAAAAGTGTTTTTGTTCATGGTAGTGTTACTGAAATAATACAGTCAAGTATTATCTAATGATTCAGCCAACTGAGTTTAAAATCAAATGGATCTAACACGTTAACGTGTGTAATAACACCGTGGAGAAAAATATACACTCCAGATTCCTCTATATCTCTTGATACTATAGTAAATCGTATTTAGCGAAGAGTGTTCAATGGCTCGAACACCTGACCATCGATATGTGGTAAAACACAACCAGACCCTGCATAAGGGTCTTCTCGTATTTTTATCTTTGTATGTTTCTCTTGTTATACTAAAGCTAGATTAACCGTCTGAGCGCTGAATTTTTTCAGTAGATAAAATATTTTTTCACACTTATTTTTAAAATGCCTCTGTAAGCTTAACTTTTCATTGTATGCCCCAAAAATGTATATGGCATTGACAGCATATAAGTAAGACTATCAAAATAAATTGTAAAATTTGACTAATTTGCATATTGTCATTGCGCTATCTTGAATTTATAATAAGGTTTTCTATTTTCTCATTAACATATTAGACCCATATAAGCGGTATTTTTGGATATATTTGTGATGTTGTGTATCGTAGTGCAAATAAAACTAGTTTTGCATGTAATATCGTATGCAGTTAGAGGAGTTAGACTTGTCGCAATTTTGCAACAGTCCCACGAAAATGGTTAATCCACGTTAGTTTATATAATGTTATTTTATAACCACAGCAACTAAGTGCAAAGAAAATTTTGGGTATTTACATTTGCTCAGTATGTGTCATTTGCAAATCAGTCATCAATTGCCCTCCCTCTTACTAAATTGCTATCCATCACTTTCACTATCTGCCACTGCACGTAGTTTGACGCACCTCTTATTCAATACGTCATCTATTATTCTCTTTTCCGTACTTTAACTCGTTATCATCTTCCTCTTTTACTCACTTTAATTATTAACAATCGAATTCAATAAGGAAATGAAAAAAAAACAACATATTACAAAAGCGATTATAACATAAAAGAAAAAAGTAAGGATCGATATAGCGAGCCGGAAGATGATACTGTGAAATGTTGCTTTTTTATCTTTTCAATTTAACTTACTTTTAAAAATAATTTTTGCTGATTCGAACAATCTAACCCGACCTACATGAGTGTCTGTTAATAAAACTCTTTAATACTTGGCAGGATGTCTATCTAATCTATTAATCAGTTTAACTGGGTCCTCTAAATACATCCAATAAGAATAGTACAATCTGTCTTTCCTGTCCTCTGTTTTCTATGAATATATGTGTCATCCCCACCATCACTATATCGTACCCTCTCTCTGTTCAGAATATAGGATTAACATATCTTAAGATTATATAGTTATGAACAATTAGTGTGAAGACAGACACATTAAGTACGCCTCAAAATTATATGTAAAATTCTGTTATATTTTTGTACTAATTTTCTCTTATTCTAACCGGACGCAATTATGAAAATAACAAGTCACGTGATGGTCCACAAACACATTGAAGGCTACAACCTCATTTTCCACCCAAAACACGGTCTCATTATTCCCATATTTTTCATAGAATGATTCGATACGAACAGTCGCGAGGAAATCTTGTCAAAACAGAGGACGAAACATATTTTCAACCCGCTGATTGTGGGTGGGGAGACGACACTGCTATCAAATACCGTACATAGATGCTACACATCTTCACACATTGACAAAATTAAGAAGACAATATATAAAACATAAATCATTACATTGACTATTTCTGTTTCTCCATTCTTACAAACTGCCTCAACTTACACACACAAATGAACAATGCGCGCAAACAATATTTCATAGCTTGTAA
>OY744515.1:242120607-242145607 GCA_963556195.1 Sepiola atlantica | reverse complement strand
AATTTAAAAATTTACTTATTCCTGAACATTACTAAAACATTTATTGATTCAATGAATTTAAAAAGGAATAATCGGACATGGATGTTAGCGACATGGATGTCTGCAGAATCTCAATCAGGAGGGGCAAAGAAGTATTTTTTTCAATTACATACTGTTAAGCATGCAAACAATAGATCCAAGGCGTTTAAACAAGGATATCGAATTTTTTAACACAAAACCAATAAATTGCACACATCTAGGCTTGATCACACAGTGACATTTTCGCAAAACATCAAGTCTGGGCTGAAAGAGAATTGCTGTTGATAAAAAATCAACAGCATTGGTTCATTGGTTAATTTTACCTTGCTGAAAATACATTATATCCAATGTGCCTGAAAATTCTGAACTCGACAAATTAAAACATGTATCTATACTGTTAAAATGCGAATAGCTCATATGTGTGATAACATACTTTCACATGTGTTATAAACTATATATATATATATATATATGATAAGCACCTAGACGACTAATTTTTGTTTTGTAAACCCCTAAGCACAAGAACAACAGCAATGGAAATATTCAAAAATGTAGATGCTTTTTTGGAGGCGCATGATATCAAATGGGAACATGCCATTAGATCGTGTACTGACGGCGCCCCAGCAATGATTGGTTGCCTTCCTGGTTTTCAAGATTTAATCAATCGAAAAACTCCAGATATTATTGGTAAACACTGTACTATTCATCGCCAAGCCTTAGTAATGAGAACTTTACCCGATGAGTTGAAAATGTTCATGGTGATGTAATTACAGCGTTCAATTTCATCAAAGCGAATGCACTGAACCTCCGTTTATTTTCTTAGTTATGCAAAGAAAGTGATTCTAATATTGAAACGCTCTTGTTGCACCTAGACGTTAGATGGCTTTTCAGAAAAAAAAGGTTTTAAAGAGAGTTTTCATACTACGTGAGGAAATGCAGCAAATTGTAAAACAGTTCAAATCAGATACTCTCAGGTGTCCGCTTTCTTGTATCCCTATTATTTTTAAAAGATATATCGTCAATTTAGCATTGTAGGGAAAATAAATCACAATAATCTATTGTCATGAGAAATTGACTGCTTTCAAATTGAAGCTAGAATTATGGCATTCCAAATTAAAGAAGAAAACTTTTCCCAATGTACACAATTAAATACATATATAAGTTTAAATGAGGTTAATGTCGATTAAGATATCCTTCAGTTGATGAAAAGCCATGTATAGATGCTTTGTGAAAAAAATCTCTCATTATTTAAAAAATACCCTAGGTTTATCAACAACCCTTTTGTACTCTCCATTAATAATTTGTCATCAGAGAAAAACTTAATTCAGAAACAGTTTATTGATTCGATTAATGAACATATTTTCCGTGACGTTTCTTGCAGCGACGTTCGGATTGCGATGGCACAATCATATCCCGATGTTGCAAATTTGTTCTAAAGTTGCTAATCCAATTTGCAAGTACCTATGAGTGTGAAACAGCATTTTATACATTACTTTCAATCAAAACAAAATCTAAAAATAGATTGGAAGCAACAAATGATGACATGAGAGTTGCACTCGCACAAACAAGGCCAAATCTAGAAGAGCTGGTCAAGGCCAAATCTAGAAGAGCTGGTCAAGGCAAAGCGAATGCAGCCATTCTATTTAATGTACTTTTGATATTTATGGTTGCCACTTTTTCAAGAAATATTTGATTTACAAAAATATGTTTTTATTTTATTACACATTGTTTGTCATTTTAACAAAATGTTTGGCAAAATCATTTTTTCTATATGTTAACTGTGATAAATATTAAATGATCTGTGGGCCAGTTTAAGTATTATAAAGGGACCGACAAACAAACATTCTAAAATAGTTTGAGAACCACTTGTTTAAAGCATATCTGTAATTAATGAACAATTTTGCGATCGATTGAAGATCTGTAACTGTTTTAATTATCTTTAAGACATCCACAAGTGAATTGATTTAATAATGGATACTATTTGATTTTAATATTTTCCATGGGTATCTCGTGTAAATATACTTATTTTTTATGTAATACGGGATCGGACGTGAATTGAAAATTAATACGGCGTCGTTAACGAAAGAGAAGATAAGGAGAGAAAAGTGAGGCACGCAGATAGAGAGCAAATCAGTAACTCGTTTGCTAGCTAGCCACCCTCTTTCTCCTTTTTTCCGTTTGGTAAGAATTTTCGCGAGCGATGTTAATAGTTTGTTTTAAGTTTATCCATTTTTTTTATACAATCATTTTAATTAATTATTGATAACATCGACGAAATTATTGGACATAGATAGATAAAGTAGTTCCATGAGATTAGAAATAAATTACATCAAATTAAAAATGAATTTTGAAGTGTTTAAAAAATAGATATGCAAATTAGCATGTCTAATATCTGTTTGTAGATCGTTCGTCTCGAGTATATATAGAGTATTTCGAATTTCTATGTTGTACAGGGTGGGCCAAAATAAGGGTCCTATCTTTAAATTTGAATAACTTGAATTTGAATAACTTCTACAAAATAAAAGTTAAACTCACCAAACTTTATGTGTGTGTAGACTGACCCTTCCGAGATCTTTTGAAATAAACAAAACAAATTTTAGCCGAAAAACACTTCTTAAAACTTACAAAAACTAAAGTATTGTTTTTTACACTGTTTTGAGTTTTTTAAGCAAAAATAATGTTTTCTAAATGAGGGTACGTTCCTTAGGGCTAATACGGCTCATGCTTCCTTCGGAAGGGGTCCTTTACTTATTCTAAAAAAAAAAATTTTTAAAATCAATAAATAAAAAAGTTATGAATTTTTAAAAATAGGACCCTTATTTTTGCCCACCCTGTATTAGTGATTTAAATAACAGTAACCAGTTTTCATGTAAATATTGGAGTGATGTATGAAAAAAACTTTCGTATTTATTCATTTAGATCAGCATGAACTTTGTACAAAAAAACTAAGAACAGAAGTGACGCGTGGGGTTACCCATCTAGCCCGGGTTAAATTTTTAGAATTAGGAAAACTATGATTTTGCGAAGCTAAGTTAATAGATAAAATCAAAGGGTTACATTCCGAACGAACTGCTTACTACTAGCTTGTTCGCTTTCTTACCTATTTCTCCCTCTCTCTTTTTCTCTCCATATCCTTATATCTTGATATATTGCTACTTACTTACTTTCTTTATATTAATCTACAACTTCTCTCAATATATTATCTTTGTTCTTTTTCCGACTACGGGTTTAATAATAGAAATTGTTCCGGTTATATTGATTTTTATTTATAATAGACTATTTCAATGTTTTTACTCTTTTCCGTTTTATTAACTGCTAATAAACACAGAGAGTAGAATATATAGAGATAGATAGATAGATAGATGGAGAGAGAGAAAGAGAGTCACTAAAGCGAAAGTAAATAGACACTGTATAATAATGAGCAGGAGAAAACAAAATAAAGTGAGTGAGGATGGGAATGATAGACAGTAGCTTCGTATAGGTTGAGTAACTTGCTAATGAAATAGCAAACTATTGCTTATTAAACAAATTGATTATAGAATAAATGAAAATTCATTTTGACAAAGATAATTCAATCCCCACATCTACCTTGCGTGATTAATATATATATATATATATATATATATATATATATATATATATATATATTGCAGAATGTTTTCCTAAAAAATCTTTGTAAAAGAAGCCTTGATAATATTCAAGCTTTGTTTTCTAAACTTATTTTTGTTTCTATGTTATTTTTATGTTTTATGTTGTTTTGAATTCCTATTATTTTTATTTTCATTTTTATTTTTATTTTTAGTTTGTATTTTATTTATTTACTTGTTTATTCTTTTTTATATTTATTTATTATTTAAAAAAAGTTATATTTTAATTTTTATAATTTTAATTTAATTTTTTAAATATTATTATTATTATTTTTTATGTTTTATTTTATATTTTTAACTTATTCTCTTATCTATTGTTTGTCTCTGTAGCTCTTTCTGTACATAAATGTTTCTCTACGACGAGCGTTTTAGTTTTTTCTTTGATTTTCTGTAAGACGTGTTGCTAAAAGCGCTGATGAAGATCCGTTTTGGATTAGCTTTATTCATTTATAACATCAAATAAAATCAAGTGTTTCCAGAATGTTTTGGAAACGATCGTACGCCTTGCTGGACTTGATGTTCTAATTCTTGGAACAATTGTTATGTTTTTATTCATAGAACGTTTTCATATATATATATATATATATATATATATATATATATATATATTTATATATGTGTGTATGGAAACAACTTAGGGCAATAAACGCTTAGTATCATAATAGATAATGTTATAAGGTTATTTTTTATGTGCGCGATGTTGATTTATAACTTTTTTTTAAATATGGTATATTTTTGATGGATTTCATTCATATATATATAGTACTATAAAACTAGTTTTCTGCAAAGGTGTTATCATGCGAGTAATTGGAATGGCGAAAGCGACAGAAACATGTTGATGTATCTTTGACAGAAAAACTAACTCATCGATTTTAAAAGTAATTCATTAATGATAGATAGCTGAACAGTTTATTGATTTAAGGTGATTCACCATTTCATTGTTGTGTATAAGAGCTAAATCCGTACCAAGATTGAATACTGCTGTCACAACACTCTTTATTGCCTTGACAAAGTACAACACCAAATTCGCAAGCAAATGAGAGGATGATCTCCGCTCTTTCTCTGCAGCCAATTTCACACAGAACATATGTGCTAGCCTCTCTCTAATGTACTGCTATGTACATGGTACGTACTCGAATTGGCTCTAATTTCTCCTCCACCTTTATAAACCATTCACAACAAGAGCCCGTATGGCTACAATCACAGCAGTGAACTTTTCTTTCTCCCTTTTTCTACGAAAGCATACACGGAACTTGCATGAACAAAGTTTCTCACCTAGAGCGTCCGATCTATGGAACAAAATACAGTGAAACTGCTTCTAAAGCGACAACAACGTAGTCGTCTTCAAGTCTAAGAGTAAAAAATACTTGTTGAGCCGTCCTCCCAGAAAAAAAACAAAAAAACATTTCATCTCAAGAAATATTCTGCCCAATACACTGAGTGTTTTCAATTCTCGCGTGGTGGCGTCCAACCGATCTCTTTAACCTTTTTTGTCGAGTGGCCACCGAGTCCTGATAAGCAGTTACCCATTAGTAAAAAAGTTATACAAATTTACTAATGTTGTAAATACTGAGAATTATTTAATTTTAGTTCTCTTTCGAGCTATATAATATTTAGAAAAAGAAATATTTACATTTTATGTTAAAATATCTTCATATCTTTAAACTAAACAAAGAAGTTGTATCATTTGAGGTATTACTCTTTCTTGTTACAATTTTAAACATTTTCTTGTGGATGGAAACTGTTAATTATTATAATATTCTCAGCTATTATACCTTATAGTGAGTATCAAACATTAAAACTCAGGAATACTGTCGATCAGACCTACCCGCTAATTAAAGCTCTATAACGTTTAGCTACGAATTCATTTAAATAAATAAATAATAAATATAGACGAGTACCGTTTCTGAACGCAATGATTTTAATACCATTTTCCGAACCCCATTTATGATATATGCATTTTCTACTCCTTATTCAATTTATTTGTTCCAAATCACACTCTGATTTAAGACGACTAGACACTTTCATAGAACCAACATTTTTACATTTTTGAAGTAAGAATTCACTTTTTCCTTTGAAAAAACCTGTCGAAAACCCTTAGCAATGGGCGTAATCAAATTCCACTCTCTAATGGCGATTTTGGTGTGCTTAAATTTATTATCTTGTCTTTAAAAGACGCATTAGTTGTAAATTCACATGGCTGTGTTCACAGCAGATATCTTCTAAGAAAACCTCATGCTAATTCACTACCCGAAAGTCTTAATTGCAGAAGGCCATAATTTAAGCGCTTCTGTTTTCAAAAGTGAGAAAATGTATTTTCCCATTCTTTAATCTTGACTCAAAACACAATCTCTTACTATGCAGTGGTCAATGTAAAAAAAACAACAACAACACCCTTACTATAAATCCATCAGTTGATAATTACCGATGCAGTAACAATGATTTATTGAGTCTTGGAAAAAGTAAAATATTTTAAAACCTTTCGATAAAACAAAATAAAATTATCTGATTCAAATAGGGTCCTCTTAAACTTTTGTTAATGACTATCAATGATAGAGTTGTAACTTTAAATCGGTATCACGGAATGAACGCAATTACGTCATTGCATTACAAAATTTTATTTGGTATAAATTGATTTCGATGTTGTTGGGTGTTACGGCATGTCAACCATCGTGTTGTCATTCTAGTACGAGATCGTGTATACTTTATTGTATACAAATGACTTGTAAGTTTTATATTGTAACTGTGAAGAGAATTGTGTCATACAGATTAGCAAAAGTATCACCCATT
Organism: Sepiola atlantica; assembly: GCA_963556195.1. NCBI lineage: Eukaryota > Metazoa > Mollusca > Cephalopoda > Sepiida > Sepiolidae > Sepiola > Sepiola atlantica. The sequence continues at coordinate 242,139,152 of OY744515.1, read as the reverse complement.
AGCCAGCCTCAACGTTGCTTTGCTTTGAACATGATATGAGCCGTATGTTGGTATAGTTTGTATATTTACTATCTAAACACAATGCCTATCTTAAGAGATTGAGGTGATATTCTTTGTTAAACATATGCTACTATTTTTCCTAACAAACAATTTAATTATACTTTATATTTACTAGGGTTTAATTGCGATATCACACCTTTCCAATGAATCTAATGCATATTTTAATAAGCATGTAAGTAAATGCAAAATTGAATAAGACCTAATGCATGCATTACTTGGTTCTGCGTCATAAAAGTTTTTTTTTTCTGACCAGACCGTCATAAATATTCATATAATGCTAAAACTCTTCTATGTTTGTTTTGTAGACTAAGATGCGAGGTGGTGGCATAAATGGGATAGACAGTAAGTTGTAGTAGTTGCAGCGACAGCAGCGTTATAGAGATACAGTTAGCAGACAAACAGTGTCTAAAAAAAGAAGAGACAATATAAGAGCATAGGTGTTAGTTTAGCTAAAGCTAGATTACATTCGAACAAAGAAGTAAATGGGAAAATATATCAGTCACCATAGCAGTATTGATTTACTCCTCTCCAGGAGTTAGGCACAAGGCCAGTTTTTATCTTGCTCCCACAAGTAAGATGTGACCCAAGGTCGGGTCGGGAAAGTGGGGTTTAAAAATTGCCTGGGCAGCCCCGTCGGCATTCCCCGGTAGGGGCACCTCAGGCAGTAAGCAATAAACTTGCTCCTCCACAAAGAGGGGAGGCGAAGCCTGGGAGGGTGGACCTCCTAGAACTGCACAGGGCAGACCCATAGACCGGCGTAAATCAAGCCCCGAAGGCAAAGACAATACCAGTCTATGGGGTGCAGTATCCATCGGAACAGATACTACACTTTGATCTTAGCAAACGAATGTAATAAAACAAATCACATTCTATATGTTTATTATAATTTGAATTATAAATCCTTGTCTTGTCTTAATATTATAATAATAAACAGTCGAGTATGTGTATAATTTTGAATATATTATGTATATTATCTTTTATCACGCGGGGATTAAACATTTGTTGTTAAACAATTGGAAAGGTTTCAACAGGCCAGCGATGAACACCATTGCCGATTTAGAGTCTAGCTGTGAACAGGAGATTTAACTTAATGACATCTTTTCCTGGAAAGTAACTCTTTTCTCTTACGATTAAACGATTTAGACATTAATATGAATGAATATGAATATGGAAATGCTAATCAGACCATGCTAATCAGACCATGGACCATGTCTTAATCAGTTCCCCTCTACAAAACTATGTAAAGCCGCAAATAGGCTGAAATTTAACAAGAAAGATATAGCTTGCATAGTTTCGTAGAAAAACAATGTTTAAAATATTGTATTTTAAAGACACACATAAAGTATTGGGAACATAACATGTATAATGTATCGCTAATAAAATAAAGCTGTAAATAATCTTTTATTATTTTAAATCATTTTACTTTACATGACCGTGTGTTTTACCGAATGCTTTTCTATGAAGCTCAACCCTTGTAATGTGTGTTGGTGCGTGTGTATCGCGTTTTGTGGTTTATTCGCGAAAGAAAGGCTAGTTTTTTCTATCGTTTTTTTGGTATAGGTTGGTGTAATTGACTTGTATATCTATCAATCAAACGGGACTGTGTAAATAACTTCTGTTTAAAAGACAATCAGTATGTTCACTCTACGTGCAAGATAAACGCTTTAGTTCAATAAAAAAAAACGAATGTGATCATTCTGTTTAGTTATGCATTTGTTCTAAACACATAACACATATTGCTGCTATTGAAAACGTAAGAATGCATGCATACACACGTACATACGCATGCTTCTCTTCTCCTATCTCTCTGTATATATCTTATAAATATAGATAATATATCAGCATATGTTTATATATATTTGTATATGTATGTATATAGAGTAAAAAGACAACCTCTCAAATTAGGAATAGAAACAAAATTTAGACAGTAGATTTTTGTTTGATTTCGTTCCCTATGAAACAATATCGATAAAAAATGATCAAAAATAATATGAAATTATAATATATTATAATAATTTTAACTTAAACGAAGTAAATTATGTCAATATTTTATTTATAAATATAATATATATGAATCAGGTACTTATATATACAAAATGCATACAATACACCTATGGTCTTGGGAAAAATATCATTCTTACGTTATTCATATTTGTTATAACTACGTCGGTAATTTCACCAAATATGTACATTTTTAACAATATAACTGTTGTATCTATCAGAGAGGTACTGAACTAATTGGCATCAGTTATTATGCTGCTCTCGTAGATATTTTTCTAAAACGTAAATAGTGAATGTTAGTAGAGGGAAGTAGGGTTGAAAGAGCCAATATTCACGCTTTTTGATAGCGACGACGTAATTTCTATAAATGTATGTTTCTACTTTTATACTATATGTAACATTTATTATATTTAATTACGCTTAGTTTATCTAAACACTTATGACCAATCTCCTAAATCCTAGCGTGTTTGAATCAAATTAAAAGAGAATAATGGATATTTCGAATTCATTCATAACTAGCCGACCCGTCACGGTGTTGCCCGAAAAAAAGCAAGTAAAAAATTAAACCCCTGACCCCAGTCCTGAACACTATACTACTTTATTCGGGGACTTTGTTTTGTTACTTATCTTATAAACTTTCCAAATATTAAACCGCCCCGGTGTTGCTATGTTTGATACATATGGTCCGGAAAAAGGCTCAATGTTACAAATATTTACTTTTTAAATACATTTAATTTTTACAATTATATTTCTTACTCTAATATATATTAACTAATAATACTCGAATCAACGAATAAAAATCAAAAATGAAATTAATTACAAAACAAATTTCACTTTGGATCTATGTCTGTCTTGTAAATTTTTCTTGTGTGAATGCAAAACAAAATTAAAATTTCATGTCTGTAATGATTTTCTTTCAAATATATTTGTTCGAAAATAATTAGTAGAACTTTAATTGTAATTTTATAATTTCGCTAAGATGTTTTAGATAACACGATATAATTATGCGATATCTTTATCACTCGACCAATACTAATCGCATATACGACCAATTAAATAATTACGACCATCATTAAGGGTCTAATGTCACAAAGCACTATGTAGTAAAACATTTTGTTATAAGAAAATGATTCGTATATAAAAAAATACTGCAACCGAATAATAAGTGAAAAATAGGATTGGTATTTCTATATAATTGTTTTCTTATGTATTAATATAACTTATAAAGTGTGGAAAATGGATGCCATACAATCAGAAAGTGTGTCATCATGTATTCGAAAAATATCTCGTCGCTGGTATTCAAAGTAATAAAATATTTTACTTTTGCAAGGGAAATTTATTTTATGTGTGTTTGTTTTAAGGGAAGACACACATATTTATAATATAACATCACTTACGTAGATGAGTCCCAATGTAACATACGAATAATACATTGTTTAGGAATGAAAAGCGGCCGCTTATATACTAGCAAACACAGCATCGTTAAAAATTAATAATAAACCCCGTATATCATTTAAGGGAAATGAGGCCCTTCAATCGTTGCTTCACTGTTTCATAAACTAGTAAACATATGTTATGTTTAGTAAAGAGAGCATGGAAGACGACTTTACAATTCTGGCGCCAAATAATTAAATATCCACTCTTCGTACACGAAATACTCATGATACATAAGGTACTTGTTAAGGACACATATAATGTGCTTACTTCCATCAAAAGTAATAAGGAGAGGCAGCTAATGTAATAATTAAAGTAAGGCACCTCTTAAGTAATTAATTAGACAGGTGGAGTTAACATTTAATGTCCACGTTTCAGAATTCGCTTAAAACAATCGTAATGTAAAAAAGAATGGTGTCTCCGTTTAGTTTTCGACAAAGATAAAAATGAATTACCTTGCCGAAAAAATGTCTGCAGATGTCATTTACACAATTATACAGCTTCAGCTTCAGTAAAGTGGACACGTTTAGATCGATATTCATTTTGTAAAAAAAACATTCACAATATTTTTAGACTATTCGAATGCGCTCCTGTGATATTCTAGATAAGTTGATAAAGAGCTTTATATTGCGGAATTTACCAACCTAGCCTGAGTAGATTATTCTAGAAATAATTCTAGTAGGGATCTTTAAATGAATTATACATGAGAAGTCTATCATATTTCACACACACACACACACATATTGCAGATCATAATGTTGTTAATAACGTCAATAATATAAATCGCACAAGTTTGAAATTTTGCACACTGAAAGAGTGCTCCTAAGTAGGTAAGATACCAACATATTTTGCAAATCTATACTATATTTCTAAAGTTATAGACAGTTATACATTTGTTAACCACTTTCACTGTTTCTCGCTTTATGACAGGTTTCTAAAAATGCCCAAAATCGACGTTTGACTGCTACTGAAACGCAAAGGGTTGTAGCTAGCCTTTGAGAAGGACTGACACTTCTGCATTTAGTCAGGGAACTGGGAAGAGATAAGAGAACCTTGGTTTCTTTTGTGGAGAAGCCCAACACTGCACTAAGGAAATATAAGGGTACAGGAAGGAGCATTTTCCCTCGCGATATGCGAAAAAATACGTAGACAGATAATTAGGGAACCAAATGGCACTAGCGCCTCCATTTTTGGAAACACTGGTGTTGTTCCGATATCCAGGAAGACCAGATGCAGTGTCTTGAATAAGATTGCCTGGAACATGAAGCCCATTTCCAGGTCTCTCTTGAACAACACTTATAAGGGAAAACGCATTGCGTGGGCAGAAAAATACATGAAAACGGACTTCCAAAAGTTTCTATTCACAGATGAAGCTAGAGCCACACTTGATGGTCCGGATGGATGGGCTAAAGTTTGGAGTCTTACCAGTCTCACATCGCGTTCGTAGCCAACAAGTAATGTGTTGGGCGGGTATCATAGGTGATAAATTAATAGGACCTTTCCGAGTGGCAGAGGGTGTGAAACTCACAAGCCAAGCATACACATCGTCCTTAGATGAGCATGTGTCACTTTGGCTGGACGACCTGCCTTTACTTCGGCTACGTCAACTGATTTTTATGCACGACAATGCCCCATCTCATGCAGCTAAGGCTACGACTACCTTCCGCGCATCTCTGGGCATCAAGGGATAGAGCCTCATGACTAGATCGCCTTGTTCCCCTGACTTAAACCCTATTGAGCAGCTCTGGTCAATTTTAAAGAGGAAGGTTTATGAAGGAGGACAACAATTTACATCAAAAGATGCCCTCTGGAATAAAATTGTTGATGTTGCTAGTAGCATCACACCTTCCCAAATCAACAGATTGACTTCATCTGTTGATGGGAGACTGCAGAGTGTAATTTCAAGAAATGGGAGATTTGTTGATAAATGATTCAATTTTGTGGTGCATACCTGGTGATTTCTTCCTTACATTTCATTCATATTGTTACTTATGATTTAAATGATTAAAATAATTAACCCTGCAAAGTCAAATTTATTTTGTATCACCTATGGACTGTATTTTAACAAACCTGCAATAAAGCGAGAAACAGTAAAAATGGATAACAAATACATAAATGTCTATAACTTTAGAATATGGTATAGATTTTCAAAATATTTTGGTATCCTACCTACTAGGGAGCACTCTTTCAGTGTGCAAAATTTAAAACTTGTGCGATTTATATTATTGAAGTTATTAACAATATTATGATCTGCAATAAAGCGAGAAACACAGTTTATATACGAAAACTTGAGGATAAAAAACATAAAGGTGTATATTATATCAATTAATACTATATTTATTTTTTAACAAATTAGGTTTCATGACTCTACCATATCATATTAAACAGAAGAAAAGAACAATGGTTAAAACGTTATGGTTAAGAGAGCTTGTATATTAGTAATCTTATATGTAATAATTAACCACAAAAATAAATACTTAACAATGTTCATCTATATATATACACAGATTGGTCAGATGATACTTATGCTGATGTGAAACAAACATATAAAGTTTTTGATGTTAACTGTGATCTAATAGTGATAAAAATGTTTTTTAAAAGCAGGTCTCAATATAGATAAACATTGGTGACTGTCTCTTTTCCAATTCCGCTTATACTATTTAAGGTATATTATATATATATATATGTACTTCTGTCATAATGCTCTATCAATAGAGCAAATTGCTCAATATGAATTATAGAAGGTTGCCTCTAAATGTATATTCACATGCGTATACTTTTAGAGAGATAGAGCAAACTTATCATGTTAACTACCAGAAATCATGCTTTGTTTGTTCACTGTTTCTTCCCTTTTTATTCTCTGAATCTACACACACACAAACAAACACACACACACACACACATATATATATATATATATATATATATATATATATATATATATATATATATATATATATATATATATATTCATTTCAATGCTGTAGTAACATTCATATTATTACCACAGGATTACCAGAGCATTCACTACATCTGACACATATACAAACACTCTAATAACAGTCTTCAGCGGTGCCGTTAGACTTTTAAAATAGCAAAACAAGAAATATATATATATATATATATATATATATATATATATGTATATTCTTGGTTTCTATGATTAAGATTTGTTAAAACAATAATTCGAATTCATAAAATATATATATATACAAAAAAACACAATTTATTGATATTAATTCACACGTTTGTTAAGTGGTTTCTCAATATATATATATATATATATATATATATATATATATATATATATATATATATATATATATATATATACAGTAATTCCCATACAGACACTAGTGCTTCAAGCCATGATCGAAACTCGAGCGGCAATTTGACAGTTGACGCCTCTACCCCAACGCTATCACGAGGCAATAGCTGAATGTAAGTTAAATCTAAATTTAAACATCGTAAAGTTTTATTGTTACATAGTAGAAAAAATCCTAGCCGAGTGCTCGATTAATTATTTACAGGTGACAATATAAGCTGAAGAGAGTCGGATGTTTAAGTCCATTCTGAGCTTGAAACCGACGGTACTGATGTTGTACTAATTTATTATGTATCAAAAATAAATATATATATATATATATATATATATACTTTTATGACGTATAAAATTAAAAATATATGTATTAACTGAAAATACGCCCTATAAAGTTAAAGGTGACTAATAATGTAACTGTCTGCATCTTAATCACTTAGGAATTGAAACAATCGAAATAGTAAGCAAAAAAAAAACAAAAAAAAACGAACGTTGCAATCACTAATGAAAACAATCCCATAAAATACATTATATATATATATATACATTATATATATATATATATATGTATATATATAAACGTATATAAATAATGGAAAGATAGATGTATATATATATATATATATATATATATATATATATCGATATATAAACGTATATAAATAATGGAAAGATAGATATATATACACATATATATATATATATATATATATATACACATATATATATGTGCTAGTAAGGCAATATATACCATGTATGTATGTACATGTATATGTTCACGATGTAACATAACCATTAAACATATTCCTGTAAGATTGTATGCATTGACGCGAGTAATATATATATATATATATATATATATATATATATTAATTTATATGTATACGTATAAACATATATATATATATATCAATTTATATGTATACGTATTAACATATATATATATGTATATATATATATATCAATTTATATGTATACGTATTAACATATATATATATGTATAGAATATATCAATTTATCTGTATACGTATTAACATATATATATATATATATATATATATATGTATATATATATATATCAATTTATCTGTATACGTATTAACATATATATATATGTATATATATATATGTATATATATATGTATATTATATATATATATATGTATATTATATATATATATGTATATTATATATATACATATATGTATATATGTATATTATATATATATATATCAATTTATATGTATACGTATTAACATATATATATACATATATATGTATATATATACATCAATGTATATGTATACGTATTAACATATATATATATATATATGTATATGTATATATATATATATCTATATATATATATATTATGTATAAATAAATAATAAGAACAAATATATAATGTATACCTTTACATTAGAAACTTTAATGAGAGAATTGAGGCTCGATATACGAGATTGAGCAATAATATAGACAAGTAAACGTATATATTAAAATGTTCTCTCCAGTCTGCATATTAGAAGAAATGAGATTTGATAATTTATAGAGCAAAACATTATAAGTTTAAAAGCGACTTACGTTCGGCATGCAGACATCATGGGAAGCGTAAATATATAAACGTTATAGCGTGAACTCCTATTTTAACCTTATCAAATAATCAAGCCTTTCTAAGCAAACAATGGACTAGTATTACATCAACTTGCTTCAATTTCGTGAAACAAATTCTGTAACTCGTCTTTTGGAACATTTATTTTACCACTAATTAAATATTATATTGCATCTAGAAGTTTAAAACTCTCTTTAATTCTCTATGTAACGCTTTTTAATTTATTAATCTAGATGCATCCTTTAGCTAGAAGTATATCTCCCCCTGTCTAATTTAATCTTTCAATTTATTTTTGATATTTTATATAAGATCTTTGATGTTTCAACTTTAACCCATGACTTTCCCACTTTACCCCCATTTGTGACGTTTTACATTGATGTATCCTTTAAGTGTGCTACTTAATCTTAACACTTTCTTATGGCTTTTATATCCCTAATAATTTATTTGACATATTCTACTTTATCACCTTTTAATAATCCATGTACGTTACGTATTCCACTAACGGTTAATCTTATTTTCTTTATGAAAGCCTAACTTACAGATTTAGCAGTTTTTATATTTGCAACTGACATACAACTTTTCACAGCTCTATTGTCTACTATATCTTTATCTCAGCTCATTTATTCAGTTCAGTTTATTTAATTTTGTTCCAACGCATCTCCCTGGCTATCGTTCGTCGCAACGCTATGTCAGTAACGACGGCGTCACTTCCGTTCTAATCGTCATCTGTTGACTCTCTCTTTCTCTCTCTGACAATTGTTTCAAGCCTTATTGTTGGTTTTTTTTTCTCATCTAACAGCACCGCCCTCCCTGTTATTTGTGGCATGTATTCTTTCCTTTAATATAAATTAAAAATAAATAAATTATATATAAAGTTTATTTAATTTTATAGTCATTCTTTCGTTTTGACACACTTACTTCATGAATTTTCCGCTTTAGAACCATGTAGCTACAATTTTCATAACACCTTCAACATTGAACTTTTTCATATATTTCTAACCTCTCTTCTTTGCATTGGACATTTACTATACTTTCTATGTTTGTATTTATCTTATATTATATGCATATCTTTTCAATGTATGATTTTTGTGTAATTACCCTAGCAACATATCGTTTGGTATGACTATTATTATAATATTTCAGTTTTTTGTAAGCCATGGTTTAAGTGAAAATTAATCTTTTTCACTAGAGAACATTTTGTTTTCTAGCAACTGAGGACGTAAAGGATATCGTATTTTTACAATTTTTATTCTCAACTTTGACTTACATGTATATATATATATATATATATATATATATATATATATATATATATATATATATATATATATATATATATATGTAAGTTTAGTGGGAGAGAATAATAGCAGAGTACTCAGTCATTAAATCAAAATCAAAATAAGAGCGATATACTTTTTTACATATGTATTAAAGAAGATAGCATCGGTACCGTCGGTTTTAATTCCCAAGAAAGTGGAAGTATAATTGGTATCCCTCACCGGATGCTCTTCATGCGTTTTACTGGGAGGCAGCCATAAAATATGCCCAAAAGAGTAAGATAAAGGAGTCTTATTATTTGTCTCCTTTGTTTTGATTTGAGACCGACGCTCAGATGTTTTGCTGATCTTCTGTAATATATATATATATATATATATATATATATATATATATATCTTTTAAACAAACACGTATAAATATATGAATTTGTCTGTGCGAGACATGGTCATATACGAATTTAAGGGTGAACCTAGATACACTATACTAATTTAATCACGCCAAAATGGTGAATATGTGAATATCTGCATATTTTAGGTACACTTTTTGTCTGTCTTTCTATTAAAAAAGCAGACAGACAGAATACATTTTTCATATATATATACACTGATCGATATATATATATATATATATAAATATATATATATATATATATATATATATGGAGAGAGAGAGAGAGAGAGATAGAGAAATAGATAATCACGGAACGAGAGAAAAAAGCGAAAGAGGGAGACATACAGATGTCACATAATGGATGTATGTATGTGAGGAACGATTACATCAGTTAGTATGGATTTAGATCTAGGTTAACCCTTGCAAAACCTCGATACAAAAACTGGGGAACAAGTTCGCTCTCGGATTAAACATATAAACAATCCTGAAACTAGGTTAGAGATGAGGAAAAGGTTAAACAGTTGCGTTGTGACAGGTTCAGTGTCCTCAATGAAACAATGATGTCACAATATCATGAGAATAAACAAGACGTTTCTTAGAGTCAATCTTCTGGAAGCTTGCCCATCAGATGAAAACTCGAGATGTAATTGAAAAGAAAGGAATATGGGAATTTAATTGGTTAAAAAGGTGATAGCGACTAGTCTGCCCTCGTCTGCCTTTCCCCGTAACAAAGTAGAATTAAGTAAAGAAGAACAATTTGGAATCTCTCCGAAATGTAATATTATGTGTGTCTTTTATTCGTTTGACGAAAAAATCACTCCCAAATGAAGACCTAGTTGAAACTGCTCGCCGGGCTCGAGTGTATCCTCTCTGCATGAAGAGTTTCATTACAGACACTAGACGATGACGATGATGGTGGCTCGAGGTGCGACCAACTACTACGACGGCGAGAGTCAGCGCACTGGACGATGATGATAGTTGTGACGAAATGCAATGCAGGCATCAGTATACACACAAAATAAAAGTATACAAGGATTCTGAAGAAAGTGACGATTGATGTAAAAGAACCGATTTTAATCAACAAGTACGTAACACAGACAGAGGAACAGATAAATAGTAGTTACATAGGAAATATAGCAAAATGCCTCACTTAGAATATTTTTCATGTAATGTTTAATAACATTACATAAATAAAAATATTTTAAATGAGGAATTTCCCTATATTTACTATGTAACTGCTCAATCGTAGATATGAATTGAACCCCCACACTTCATACTGTCAGTTTGATATCTTTCTCAACTGAGTAATTCAGATGTTTGTTAACTCGGCTTTAAAAGAAACATTCAGAATTACATTTATATTTCATGTGTAAAATGTCGACAAACAGTCTGTAGCTTCCTTAAATGGGATCTTAGAAACACAGAATTACTTCCATTATGTTCCTAAGAAAAGTGTGCATGAAATAAAATAATTTAGCTGCTACTGCTACTCTAATCCGTCTTTCTATTAAAAGACAGGGAAATAGACACATATACAAACATATTCATTTATTATATATATATATATATATATATATATATATATATATATATATATATATATATAGAAAGAGTAAACTCGATCAAGCGAGAGAGACAAACACTGAGGTGTTACATACTAAATATATAAATGTTCTACATTTATATTTTATTTTATTTAAAAGAAGCAACAATATTCTTTGATTTTATTTAATTGTATTAAGAAAAGCAACCGGAAAGCAGAATCAAAAATTATTTACTTAAATGTTAAAAAGCAAATATATTCTTTGATTTCAATAAAAAAGAAGACACCAGGGGGTAGAATAGAACCGACACACTCAATGTTGTCAGTCGTTCTCAAATGAGCAATTAAGATAATAGTTAAGTTCTTTATTAAAACATCACTCATAGGTAATTTTTATTTAATGTGCAAAATATTTGGAAATGGGCTGTAGCTTCCTTTAACGGGCACCGAACGAGTCACGAGTATTTCTGTCATGTTTTAGGAGAATTATACATATTGATAAACATCTACTCTTTAAGTACTCTCTCTAGTCTGTCTAAACGGACATATAGACACATACGTTCTCCGTTATTTATGTATATATATATATATATATATATATATATATATATAGAGAGAGAGAGAGAGAGAGACAGACAGACAGACATACAGACATACCCATACACAGTTACATTCTTCTTTATTATATTTAAATATTCATATATAAGATATATATATATATATATATATATATATATATTATTCATCTGTAAAACTTTACAAAAAATTTCACAGTATCATAATTTTTATTTATAAGATTATGTGTGGCAAAAAGAAAAAATTGTGTGGGATGATGGTCGGCTATCATTTTCTTGGTCTATTCACTTAATTTTTTCAGTCACTAAATAATAATATACTCAATGTGTTAAATCTACTTAATATAACCCCACAATAGTTTGATAGTTTTATTCACAAAATGATATGTACAAATTCATCGGTTCGGGGGTGGGGGGATGACGTGTGGTCGTTAATAAGACCCTCCCAAATGTATCTGGGAATGAGCTGCTCACTGTTTCCAAGACCTAAAAACAATGAAATACTGTTTCTAAGTGAGAAGTAAAAAAGGGAGAATTATTGGGGGATAAGGGAAAAAAAAAGTTGGATATGATTCAAGGGCATGGTTGTGTGATGTGCTCCCAGATATGTACCATTTCGGGAAGAGATGAACAAATCGAAACCGCAAAACCGATATTGCCACTTCGATCCTCTCCCAAATGATCATCTCCCAAATGTGAAATACAGCCATTAAATAAGTCGTCTTATAAAATACACTCATAAGTACATTTCTATTTTATGTGCAACATTTTGCGAAAGGGCCCGTAGCTTCTATAAAAAGGGCACCGAGAGAGTCAGGACTATTTCAATCATGTCGTCGGGAAAATTCTACATTTTTAAATACATTTATATTGTAGGTAGATTATCTAGTCTATTTTTGTATGAGCAGACAAACAGGCATACCTAGACGATCTCCGTTATTTCATAGATATAATTATCTGTTTTCTTATGAAAGTCTCCCCGGGGAAATCTAAGAGTTCGACCGAAGCCATTTTTTATTTCTCATGTTGCTTTATGTTTTACTTCAGGCGACTGATACATAATTGTATGGCTTCGGAATATTTGACCAGAAATCTATATTTATATTTTCGAATTTTATATGAGGCTGCAACTGCAACAGGTGACATGTAGACCCATTCTACCTATTTCACGTTCATGTAGACCGCGACTAAATTGATTCATACACGGGTTTCTTTGGGTAGTGAGGTACTTTACCCCCTCTCAAGATTTAATATGAAACTTATTACAGACGGTAAGAGATATCTTATGACTTTTTGACTCAAGGTCGAATTAGGCCCCTACCAGAGTATCGCTTATCGGAATAAACTGTATGGTGGCATAGAACTGTTGAATTATTTTTCGACATATCCATAACATATTTGGAGACTTTGAATGCAAAACGCGGTAAACCTCATTTTCAAAATTTCCAAGCTTTCGCTGTAAAAAATGTGGCATTTCGACACTCTACCATACCGCTAAATTATGTTTCACATGATATAATATCGGCATTATTTTTCTATAGTTTCAATTAAAATAAGCTTTTAATGGAAGTTAACTTTGGATTTATTTGTCTTTTCATTGTTTAATATCCCAATAGTAAGAAATTCGATTCAACGCGTTTTGCATTTAAACTCTTTATTTATTCATGCACATATTTTTTAAACCCAAATAAAAAATATGTTAAAAAACTCATAGAAACGCTATACTATTTCTTTCAATCATTGCATGGTAGACGTAATAAAATTAACATATAGATAAAATCCTTCTGAAGTTGCATTTTATATGCTATATATTCATGAGTTTCAAGTCTATAATTATGGCGCATAGTCGGTCTATTTTTCTCCTTCAAACTATGTCATGTTCATGTTGTAAAACAAATCAATTCCATGCATGCGACGCTCAACCTTAAAGAAAGCAATTTCGAAAATAAAATAATAAGGTTCGAAATAATTGACAGAAATAATTTAAAAAAAACATTCAGTACAGTTCCCGAAAAGTTTCAGTAATTACCATCTACCAAAAAAAGAACACTCGTACAATAAAAATGTCTATATTATAATTGAGCTTTTGTGTCTGTCTTTCTGTTCGCTATAAGCTCTTAAATTAGTCAACATATTTGCAGCAAAGTTAGCATTAAACATCTTTCGGATTCTGAGTGGATCATAGCAGGAGAATGGGGTTTACTAAATAATAGTTTTTATACGCGTCATTACCATGTGATGTGCCTTGAACATGGCGTCTCCTTAAGATTTATAGAAGTATCCACCTCTATTAAATGACCATTGCAAATGATTTCATTATCGCAACAGCCGCTGCACATTGATTTCTCGCTGATAATGATAGATGGCCGTCTATGGAATTAGAGTGGGAATAATACTCCCAAACCTGGCAGTGGATGTCTGGATGGTGCTCTCTATCCTTAATCCTTACATAGTTCTAGTACCTTTAGCACTATTATGTATAGTTTTAGCCGGGGCCGGTGAAACCACTTTTTTAAAGGGGGTAATGTCAGGTTGTTGGATTTCTGGTAGTTTTAGTCTCTTGTAGTAATACTAAATATAATTACTAGTACTGGTACACGTTTTGAACGGATAAAAACGACTTTTGTCGACGCAGAATTACGTAAACAGAAGAGGGAGCCGAATAAAAACGAACCGGCTTCAAAATTAAAACGAGTCGGTGTTCTAAGAGTAAATAAAAATGAAACGCTATTTAAAGCAAGAAAAACGATCACCGTATATTAATGTTTATGAAATTAATGAAATCAACTTTTATGATTCTTTTTTCGGTACTGGTTTAGCTTTGGAATCAGACAAAACAGAACCGTTTTTTACACCAACTCTTATCAAACCCTAACCTACTTTTATTTCTTTTGATAACACTAATTTTTTAACTATATGTTGTTGTTTATTTCACCCATTTATTTTCCGTTTGAAATTCTTACCAATCGCTAATGTACGATTCATCTTGTCGTCTGTTTTCCTTCCGATTAGATAAACGTTTCGGCATCTTCCGGCTATTTACGTAAACAGTCGAAAAGCCGAACAAAAAGTCGGTTTTGTCTGCTTTAAAAGCTGTACGAGTACCTAATTACTCCTACTACGGCGACTACTCATTAGGTCTTAAATATTCGTCTAAACTGCATTCCTTGTGATTCCAGATATGTCAGATGCAACGATATCATACACTTATAACTGTTACTACAACAATAATAAATACCCATGATGTTATTACTTATAACAAACATTTCTAGCCTCCAAAAGTATTGGACAACTTTGCACTAGATTTCTTATGGGGAGCACTCGAAGTGCCTAATTAAATAACATAAACTATACTAATAATAGTTTTTTTAATAAGCCCCAACACTCCTCCGCATAGGCTAGACGAAAAAGTGGCCAACAGGCATTTTCTCGGTTAAGTTTGTATAAATAAGATAAATCACGTGTGTATCCACCAGTGACACAGATTTTGGAGCGACCAATTCACAGATGATTAAGTATTTTTTTTTTACCACAGGCTATGTCTATATCTCTTTTCAGTATATCGATCAGGTTTTAATATACTTCAACTAGCATTTCAGAAAAAAAGAATAACAAATCAAAACAAAAAAAACATAAGAATGAATGAAATCAGAAGAGTTGAGAAAAAGAAAAAAATAACAAAATAACCGTCTGCTACGTTTTTTTTCCAAGCGAATGAACGAAAGAGAAATTCTTACATCTGTTAACGCCTTTCGTATGACTTGAATTACACGTAGTCGGGCAAATTGTTCTGCCAAGCAAGCTCTCCTTGAGAGCAAAAAAGTTTTATTTTTATTTTACATTCTTGTTTACCGATTTTACTTATGGGCCCTATGAGGCCTGCCTGTTACCGCCCAGGCATGAAAGTTGGCATCCCTGCCAACATTTTTCTCCCTTGTTAATTCAGAGCGTAACGACTTGCCAACTTGAAACATGATTAGTTTTATTGTGCCAGTTGAGATAGTATTTTACTAAATGCAAGCACATGTATTTCTATAAAATCTACTTATCTGACTATCATCTTATCTAATTTCCTACATATATGATATGTCTAAAATGCTTATTCCAATTTGATCAGAATTGACTACATAATTTTTATTTTAGAGAATGTCTAAATTCAAGGCTTAAGCATAATAAGGTCTTAAGACCAAATAGATATGAACAAAATATTGCTACATTTGTGTCTAATGACTATGAATCAAGTTTTAGTCAAATCGGATACATTTGAATTTTAAAAAAATAAAACGTAAACAATTTTTAAAGTTTTCTAAAACCCTAAAATTTGGAAAGAATTTATTTATTGACGTGTCAAAACTATTTTTTAAATTTCACAAAAATCGTGAGGATCTGAATTTTAATAATGGAATACAACACTCTTCTGCTCCCTTTGAATATAATTAGATGAAGCTATAATATAGCCTACATTTGGATCTCTTATGCATAGAACGTTTACATATATATGTAAATATATATATGCATATATATATGTCTATATATATATATATGCCTATATATATATATATGCCTATGCATATATATATGCATATACATATATATATATGCATATATATATGCATATATATATGCATATATATATAGATATGCATATATATATATGTGTATATGCATATATATATGTATAGGCATATATATATGTATATATATATATGTATATGCATATATATATATATATATATATATATATATCGGTATATGCATACATATATATGTATGCATATACATATATATATACATATATATATGCATATACATATATATATGCATATAAATATATATATGCATATAAATATATATATGCATATACATATATATATGCATATACATATATATATATGCATATACATATATATATATATATATGCATATACATATATATATGTATGCATATACCGATATATATATATGTATATATATATATGCATATATATGCATATATATATATATATCGGTATATGCATACATATATATGTATATGCATATATATATATGTATATGCATATATATATGTATATGCATATATATATGTGTATGCATATATATATGTATATATATATGTATATGCATACATATATATGTATATGCATACATATATATGTATATGCATATATATATGTATATATATATGTATATGCATACATATATATGTATATGCATATATATATGTATATATATATGTATATGCATACATATATATGTATATGCATACATATATATGTATATGCATACATATATATGTATATGCATACATATATATGTATATGCATACATATATATGTATATGCATACATATATATGTATATGCATATATATATGTATATATATATATGTATATGCATACATATATATGTATATGCATACATATATATGTATACGTATATATGTATATGCATGCATATATATATATATGTATATGCATACATATATATATATATATGTATATATGTATATATGTATATGCATATATATATATATATGTATATGCATATATATATGTATATGCATATATATATGCAAATATATATATATATATATATATATGCATATATATATATATGCATATATATATATATACATATATGCATATATATATATATATATATATATATATATATGCATATATATATATATATATATATATATATATATATATATATGCATATATATATATATGTGTGCTAACATCACTGCTTTATGGATCGGAATCATTGACAGTCTATCGCAGCCACATTCAGAAGCTTGATGTATTTCACAAAAATTGCCATAGAACGATTTGTGGTGTCACCCTAAGAAATCGGATGTCTAATGCGGACATATTTACATGCTGCTGTATTGGCAGAATTGAAAGCTATTTGATGCAATCACAACTGCGTTGGGCAGGACATGTCTTACGTATTGAAGATGATAGAATACCAAAGCAACTGATGTACGGCGAGCGTAACAGTGGAAGGCGAAATGTGGGTAGACTGCTGCTTCGCTTTAAGGATAAGTTGAAGATGAATTTGACATCTATCAATGTTGCTTATCGTGATTTTGAACAGCTTGCTTCTCGACGGAAAGAATAGCGATCTGACTGCCAGAGGGGCATCAGGCGGTTCTCTGTAACTACCATTGATCAACAGCGCGAAAGACGCGAAAGAACAATAACATCTACAAGTATCCCAGCCGATTTTTCTCAAGATCTTCCTTCTTGCATCCATTGTGGCCTGGTTTGCAAATCTCTCGCAGGACTCAAATGCCATTTACGATTGAGTAAATGTAATCATGCTACATCCATCG
>OY744515.1:242093107-242118107 GCA_963556195.1 Sepiola atlantica | reverse complement strand
TTTAGCGATGCACATAATTCTCGAAGACGCACAAAGCAATGCAAACTCTACTATTCTGAATCTGTTACTCCCTCCCTGAAATGGTACAACTTTAAAGAATGGCAAATGCTACCATTGAATTATTTCATAGACGACACTACGATTCTCACATAAAAGAAGCCAAGACGCGCGAGTTACTCCATATGATATATGATCTGATTATCTGATCTCCAATGACCTACAAGCCTTAGAGGTCCAGATGCCTCTCCCTAAGGAAGGAGAAAGTACACTAAGAATTCTTGTTTTACAGAAGGTAGTCAGACAATACCTACCGTCTTAGAAGAACCGATATAGTGGCTGGCTTGATGAAATGAGGAGAACTAAAAAAACACTAATTAGGTTAAAGTGAAAATCAAAACAGTTGATAAAAGGTCAAAACGATCTGGCGCTGCCCACTGGAAGGTAAATACAAGATATGGTGCCTTCAACACATGCTCATTCCAATTCTGCTATTACCACTTGTCGTATATGAAATTACTTTGAGCACAGTTGAGACAATAGAAGCAAATGTCATGGGATATACAAGAATATTGCTGGGTTTACCTGCAGGATTGTCAAAGGTAGCACTATATAGCTAACAAGCCTAACTCAAATAACCGCTCAAGCCTATTTCCGAATAATTGAAAAATGGAAAAGTCATGTTCCAGATTATGCTGGACGATTCCAAGGACACAGTGGTAAACACAGTACAATCCTCACTTAAGACAGGAAAAAAGTAGAAAGTACTCAAGGAAGTCACGGAACCTACTCAGTCAGGAGAATAAGGCTGGGAATGACCAGCATTCGTAAAATGTCGAGACATGTTTATTCAGAAAATAACTAAGGAGAACAGCCAAATGATCGTAAAATGAGTCCAACGGCCACAGTTGGGACAATGAACGAACTAGGAAAAGCTATCACTTATCGTGGAATAGCATTTGGCATATGGCGCCGCTTAGGACGGGCTTCATCACGCGCTCAACTTACAACGTGCTTCCGTCTATGACCAACTTCATCAAATAGAAGGAGAACGATTCAACCTGCCCTTTATATTAAGAAAAACGCAAAAAATAGAACATGTTCTCAGTTCCTTTAAAGTGGCCTTGATAGTGGGCGATATACCTGGCGGCAGAACAGGGTACTATAAGTACTCGGCCAAAATAATCTGGGATCGGACGCTGATTGGATGTAAGCTGCATAACTTCCTGGCTGGCGCAATAATTACCCCAATATTATAATTGAAAACGGGCAACGGCCAAACGTTGTTTTATCGTCAGTAATAAACACAAAACTAATCTTAGATGACTTTCCAGTATTTTATGAGAGTCAAGTAGAAAAAAAAAAAACAATACAAAATAGCGAAAAACGAAAACTTAAAAAGGGGGTGACACCCGAAAGATATAGTGTAATCTTTCAAGCTTTTGAAACGTGAGTAAAGGGTTTCCTTGCAGGCTCTCTATATAAGCTTTAAGGGCAGCTTAGAATTAAAGGCCGACATAGAGCTATAACCAGCAGACGCTTTATATAGTTAACCGAATAATATGACATGTTGCTCTGAGAAAAAATGAATGCCCCATGGTGATGTAATAGCATGTGACCACTCTATAGTAAGTTCTGTGAAAGAAAATAATCTCGACACGAGCAAGTTATCACGCAACTAAGACGTGGAACGCTAAGTAGTTAAACGTTCAGTTGTTTTCATTTTATTGAACATCTCATTTGATTGAAACTCAATTTAAATAATATGGGCTACATTCGAGAGGCAACACGTAACAAAGCTGTCGAAAGCAAGGTCCCGAAACGGTGCGTATTCTCTCTTGATTACCCTACATTATCTGAAACCAAACAACAATATCTATTGTTGTCCGCTCGCTTCATAGCAAGTATCTGCTTCTTTTAGAGAGCACGTTTCAGTTCAATAAATAATGAGTACGACAGCAGAGGTTCATAATATAATATTTAATATATATTAAAAGGTAGAAATCTACATAGATAAAAAAACATAGAATGTTTGTCTATACTTTGAAAGTCCCTGCAGAAAAAAAGTTGATTCATTAGCTGATATATTGAGAAAGCCTCGGTGGATAATTTAAGGGCTGTAAATTATTCACAAGTCTAAAAGATCCTAATTAAAACTTACTCAGTCTATTACATGAATTACATTTGATTAAAAGTTATAAATAGAACTAATGTTCATTTGATGCGTATAGATTTCGTTGTCGGAAAGTTCATTGAGAGTATTAAACTGAATGTTTATACATGTTTTAATCAGCAAACAACAGCATAAACGAATAAAGACATTGTGTGTGTGGTGCTTTTGTAATAAACATGTATGTATACCGTTGAGAATTAGTTCCTAGACTGAAGATTGCGTTAGCATGAAACATCGATGTCTCTAGGTATTTTAAATATTTAATATTTATTTATAAAAATATTATTGTATACATATATATATATATGCATATAACTGTATATATATATATATGCATATAACTGTATATATATATATATATGCATATAACTGTATATATATATGTATATAAAAATATATGTATGTATAGTCATATATATATATATAAATATATATATGTATGTGTATATATATATGTGTATATATATATATGTATGTATATATATGTGTATATATGTGCATGTATATATATATATATATGTATGTTTATATATATATATATATGTATGTTTATATATATATATATGTTTATATATATATATATATGTATGCTTATATATATATATGTATGTGTATATATATATGTATATATATATGTATATATATATATGTGTATATATATATATATGAGTATATATATGTATATATATATATATATATATATATATATATATATATATATGTATCTATATATATATTCCCGGAAAATAACGGACTAAAGCCAACTACAACTCAATTCACATTAATAAGGATAGAGAGTACATCGGCCAGAATATTGCGGGATCGGGTTCAATAAATAAACACTGTTACAACAAAATGAGGCAGTCAGCTTAACATATCACCGCGCATGCTATCGGCCCTCAAATAAACATAGATCGTTAAAGGGTTGTAAAAAGAACACTGCCGTGGGGTTTCAACCCTACAAGTGTAACAAAACATATTAAATCTTCAGACAGTTCAATATGTCAGACGCATCAGAAATAGATTCGCCTCGGGTTTTAGCCGAATACCGTAAGAAAGATAAAAGCAAAACAATGCTTTCTGCCTAATACGAGGTCACGACCGAGGAAGAGGACAATGCACGTATCTGAGCAAAGATGGGAAGCTTTATCCTACGCAGATGAAAGATAACTGAAATTTTTATCTTAAAGAGAACGTACATATAATACGAACTACGGCAAAGGATACAGACAGATTGACAATGAAAAAAAAAACTCTAAAAATATAGTTATCACGACGAAATTCGGTAAGTTAAATACTTAATTGAATATTATGAATTCCTTCAGTAATTAACACACTTTTTTCTATTCATCTTACTTGCTATAAGTGTATATTTATACAACAGTGTTACAGCTGTCATATATTGAGCAGTGTTAAAGTGAATACTAAGACATAATGTATTACTTCATGGTATAATTATATGTAAACACACTTATATACATGAAACAGTAATAGGTAATTTCTATATCTGTGTATATATTACAAGTTCATATATATATACCAAAGCATATATTCTAAATTATTCTCATAATTAAACACTTGCTGAAACAAACGTATATATGTAACATGTATATATGTTTGTTTCTAGCAAGTGTTTAAATAGGAAATGAGTTTAGTAGCTGTGTGCGACGATGAGAGATTTCTGGTGGACCATTAATTGGTCTGTTCAGTTAAACTATTATATTAATTAATTAAACAAAACTTGGGCGACAAATGTCACCAAATTTTGTTTTTTCGATGATTAATTCATAGGTCATGTTCTTATTTATGTGACAACCAAAAGCGGCGGTTTCGATTATACATAATGTATATAAAAAATATAAGGATCGGATTGCAACTTTGAGAGATGGTATATACCTGGTTGAAGATGACAGCTAAAATAATGTACCCAAACTGAATTATAATTACAACTTTTAAGTTTATTCATCAGATTTAATAAAAAAAATAATTCGTTTGGATTCGAAAACAGCTACGACAGGGTAATTTATAGGAAACATTGATTAATAAAAAAATTAAAAAATTAGAAGAGTGTACCTGTTAACATATAGTTAAGCATACTATTTTGAAATAAAGTCCAGATCACATATTCTTTCGTAATTAAAAGCCTTCCTTCTTAGGTAAAACACAGTTTTTCAATGCTGGACCAATCATATGAAAGAAGCAAACGCGAGAAAATTGTGACTAGGGGCAGAAGAAGAAAAACTCGTCTCAAGTAAAAGTTCCAATAAAAAGAAATGACTGAAGTCGGCAATTGATCAGAAAACAGAGTCAATAGTTATTTTTTCCAAATTCGATCTATTCTAACTGACAAAGGCAGAGATTAAATTTCAAACTCTCCTGACCAAGACTTAGCAAAACTCAAAATCTTCAACTTGTTATATATACTTCACAAGAGTAATATACATTTGTTTATTATTATTATTATTATCATCATCATCATCATTATTATAGTATATTATTATCATCATCATTATTATAGTATATTATTATATCATTATCATCATTATTATTATAGTATATTATTATATCATTATCATCATTATTATTATATCATTATCATCATTATTATTATATCATTATCATCATTATTATTATATCATTATCATCATCATTATTATAGTATATTATTATATCATTATCATCATTATTATTATATCATTATCATCATTATTATTATATCATTATCATCATTATTATTATCATCATCATCATTATTATAGTTTATTTTTATTATTATTATTATTATTATTATTATTATTATTATCATTATTATAGTATATTAGTATATCATTATCATCATTATTATTATTATCATCATCATTATTATAGTTTATTATTATATTATTATCATCATTATTATCATCATCATTATTATTCTTCCTCTTCTTCTTTCTTCTTCTCTTTCAGATAAAGATGTATTATTACTTGAGTCGAATTTGTTCTTTTTTGTGTTGCCGGTGGAACCCACAGCCCCGATTGTTGCATCAGCACCAGAGTTCTAGTATTCAAACATATTTTGGTTGAAGAATGATTAAAACAGACCCGGAATACGAAACTAGGGGACTTGCATGGTAGATCAGACACATTGGTAGGAAATAGTCGCATAGTAAGTGTGCTACATGTGAACTTTTATATTTTATTCCATTGAATGAATTCGTAAGGATAACTGTGATACTTGCCCAAAGCTTCATGCTTTAAGTAATAACTCTCATGTAGTGACGTCTATTTTTCTTCGTTTGGAATCTATTTCGACTAATTCAACTCGATATAAAGTGAATAGGCCGCCAGTATCCAGGCAAAGAAAAGGCTGCGAATAATAATGGTAATCCAGGAATAGAGAAAAAGATCTGAGCTGACCTATCTTTCAGATTGACAACATTTAAACTGCGACCACAGTTTTATGCATACACAAATCCCTATCGAAAACAAAGCCGATATGTTTATGTAACGATCTGTCAAACACAGAAATGTTGACAGCTAGGAACACCCATTGAAAGAACGTTGTTTATCTTAGTGATTCGTCAGTCTGACACAAATATTCTCTTAGATTTCCATTTAAAATTATACAATTTTATAAATAGACAGGAAAACAACATATCTCAAAATCGAGACAGAATAAAGCTGAGATATATTGAACAACTATCTTATCTTAGAAAAAAATAATTTCCCATCTAGTTGATTATTGCTGATACACACATATATATATATATATATATATATATATATATATATATATATATTTATATAAAGGTAGGCATGTGTATATGTTTGTATATGTGAATGGACAAGATTCACTCCTAAACTAATTAGCTATCATTATAAATTTTAGAGTAGAACTGCTCGTCATAAAGCGTAGTAATGTCGGCATTATTTAGTTTATGGTTTGGTTTGGTTTGGTTTGGTTGTTGTGTTTAACGGCATAGCAACACTTTTCGGCTTACTTAATGCCAAATATGGTCATTTTGGTAAAGGTTGTTTATGCTTCGTGTTCTTTATATCTTCAAATATTTATTCAGGTTGTTTAGTTTTGTTGTTCTCTAGAAGAAAATTGTTGTTTTGTTTTGTTGCTTTGTTGAGGAAAAACTTGTTTGGTTTGGTTATTTTCTAGATGGCAAACACATGTTGATTTTGTCTTTGGCATTGTAGAACATGATTGAGTTTTGCAAAGGGAGAAGAAAACAGAATAACATCAATGTTTGGTGCGTTTTAGATCAAGAAGCCAGTGTTTTAAACAGGCTGATCTGCTTGCACCAGTATTTAGTCTAATTTACATTTTTATACAAAATAAAGGAATCGTGAAAATTCAGATATATCTGATTTTTCTGAAATTTTCACAATAGATATTATACATCACTTAATAAATGTCCCCCTTAAAATCAGTTTATTTGGCGTATTTTGAAGGAATTTTAGGGTTGCATAATATCGACACCCTCTCCTACTTGAACATTTCCATTGAATTTGATTCATAGATATACACCACTTAAACACTGATTCTCTGAATTTCTATTCATTTTTTGACATCTTAGGTTAAAGCTATACATTTTGAAATATTAAAAGAATCAAAATAATATCATCGATTAATATCACAATTAGAATAACGGTTATAGACATAAATTTAAGTGTCATTATATCCTGATTTTATTCTGTATAAGGGAACATAACATGGGTGCATAACTGTTTTGTTCAGGTATTCTTTTAGTATATACATTGTTCATATGTGACGATTATATATATATATATATATATATATATATATGTAAATTATAACTAAAAGGTAAACCTTTAGAGAGTTGGACCTATTGTGAAATAAGGAAAGCTCAATATACTGAATAGAGCAAAAATATGGTACGTCAATGAAAATTAATAAGACCTGCAAATGGAAGCAAATCGGTATTTTCAGTTGTTCAAAACAAGGAGCAGTTTAGTTAATAAAAACATTTATTTTTCATCTCTTTCTTTCCTTAAACCAGGCTTTTCAAAGATTAAGTTTTCTGAAAATCTTAGATGACAAACAGACATAAATATCTACACGCGTGTTTTCATTTGAAATAAAATATAATTATTATAAGTATACACATATTAGTGTTTGAATAATGATACGAATAAAACGTTCCGACGTAATCGAAAATAAAAAAAAGAATAACAAAAAATATTTTTTATGTATAAATCAACGTTTCATCTTTATTGTAATATTTCCTCAGGATTATTTGTCTGAAGAAAAAATCATACAAGTATATATTTGTTTTGCACGTAGACTCAGAACTGCGGCCGATTATTGAGCAAGGAAAACAACTGTGAGAAAGCACGCAGGTGGCGCTTGTAGTGGTAGTTAGAGTATAGTGTCCTTATGAGGGGAGAGGGAGCGATATGTTAGTTGCATCAATTTATTAATATAGCCTTGAAAGAAACAAAACGCGGGGTTAAGGCTTGTCTGGGTCATATCAGCGTTGGGAGTAGTAAGGAGGGGAGGGCAAAGCCCGAGTAAGGACGTTGGAGTGTGCCACTATTTGACATACATATACATATGTGTGAGCGCAAACGCATATTTACATTGACACAGCAGATAAATGTGAATACAAATGTAAAAAATATTTGCTATGTTATGAAAACAAAAAACAAAGGAGGAAAAAGAATAAATATTATTTCTATATTCAGAAATGATATACATATTCAGGTGAATAGTGTTAACACCTCTAAAAAAAGAGGGGTGTAATGACTGGGAGGATGGTATCGTGACAACAGAACACATACTACATTACCCCCACACTTCTAAAAAAAAGGAGGAGGTAAGTCTTGGGAGGATGGTATAATTACAACAGAACTTATATTACAACACTTCCACACTTCTCAAAAAAGAATAGGGTAATGACTGGGAGGATGGTATCATGCCAACAGTTCAATACTAGACTACCTCTACAACTTTCAAAAGAGGATGAGGTAATGCCTGAATAGATGGTATCATGACAACAGAACAAATACTACACTACCTCCACACCTCTCAAGAAAGGAGGACGTAAAGCTTTGGATGATGATATCATGAAAACAGAACAGATACTACACTATCTCCAGACCTCTCAAAAGAGAAGAGGTAATGCCTAGGGGGGTGGTATCATGACAACAGAGCATATACTACACTACACTATGCAACTGAATTGAGCATTTAAAGATGGTACATTAGTCTCAAATAATATATACTATACTATTTATAATAAGCATAATAGTCTGAAATAGTACACTGTTGGGTTCAGACAGACATACAGACAGACAGATATATAATCTTTATTATTAATAGATTTACTTATTTACCCATATATGTGAGTGAACATATACACTACCGTCCAAAATTAAGGAACAAAAATAAAATCTTCTGAATCTAAACAAAATTACATATTAATTTTTGTGAAAATTTCACTACATATATAAATTATGTAGTTGGACTTTTACCGAAATTTTCACTAACATTAATATATGATTTTGTTTAGATTCAGAGAATTTTATTCTTGTTCCTTAATTTTGGACGGTACTGTATATACGTACGTACACATGTACGAGCAAAACACACAACATAATATACGAATATAATTTAGTGAAAACATGATTTATATAGTCATTGTGTGAGATATATGTTAATAAATCTGGTATAGCGTGGCTACCGTGGATCTGACTTGTTTAGCCATAATAAGTTTGCCGATTACCGGAGATAAATTATAGAAAATATTATATTGTTTAATGGGTTAGAGTTTGTGATGAGTGTAGCTCCAAGGGGTCTGCGTCGATATTCATTCAATATGAATTTATGGATTTAAGCCTGTTCTAAGTTAAATGAGTGCTCGTGTTGTGCAGCATGGGAGAAACGCGCGTGAATGGAGTTGCTGTTTTTAATGTCTCTTTTGTGTTCACCTATTTTTTTCCACACTTTTCGTTGAGTCTCCCCTACGTATATTTGATGACAATTACTTCATGGGCCACTCTATATACTATATTTGAATGCGAAATTAATACATTGATTAAACAATGATATCGCTCACCCCTCCCCTCCTAACAACCATATACTCTAACTGCAATTACAACTGCCATTCACGTGCTTTATCACATTTTATTTTCGTGGCTCAAAAATTAGGCGTACGACTGAACCTGTGGCAACACACTTTTATACTTGCATGATGTTTTCGTCAGACAAATCATCCTAATGGAAGTACTACAATAAATACCAGACGTTGATGAATACATAAATACTATTTTTTTGTCTTTTTTTTCATTTCCCATATGTATGTTTATGTATCTATATGTAAAATGAATTTAAAAAAGTACATATATCGAAAAATACAATTAAATTAATTAATTGCAGATCGAATTATTTCGTCCTTATTATAGGAAAGACTTTGGGGGACGTTTTCGGATAGTAAACTCTTCAATAACTTGATTCGATGATACTTTTAGGTGTATTTACTTTTTATATTAATCTTCTGTAATTTTTGCGGTTTTTATCCAAGACATTCGTCTCTTTATATATATATATATATATATATATATATATATATATATATATATATATATATATATATATATATATATATATATATATATATATAATGTTAAAAAATAAAAATAAATTGAAATTCAGGGAATTTTGCTTAATTGCTTTCAAATAACTATGGATCACCTTTTACGCAAATATGAAACATTTGAATTTTCTAAATTCGAGATTGTGCTCATACAATGCTCCTTTAAAACCCTTTCAAATACTTTAAAAGAAAATGATATTTGGGGAATATTTATTAATCTATGTTTAATACCTATTTTCAAGAAAATCGCATATTCCCGAAGGGTTTCAACCCCTTTTAACCCTCTTTGTATAAAACTACATTAAACTAACTGTAATCCAAATAACCACGCCTTACGTCTAGCAGCTACGTCTAAAATTCATAATGATCGGTTAATTATTTATTGTTACATAATAACTTTTCATCAAACGAACTTCCGAAAAATGGAGGGAGAAAGAGAACAAACATGAAAAGAAAATGACATGCAAAATTTTCCTTTGAACGTTTTCTGCCGGCCACGGTTTCTTTATACAGAGATACTCTACCTTTAAGCGAAATCTGTTCTGCTCAATACACCTTTTATGTATTGGAGAACTCCATCTAAACACGTCCTGCAACATTTACTCAGTCATATTAGTAAACTAACCCTAACCAGAACCCATACCCGTGTGCGGATTAAGGTACATATTATGAAAATTCTGAAATTACCCAAAGTAGTTTTTATCTTTATTAAAAGTTAATTTTCTAGGTTTTTGTTAATTTTACTGTCAGTATTTTTAAATGTTTATTCTTAACTCTTCTAAAGCCAAAAGCCGTAAATTGAACGAGTTATAACGATTCAAAGGGTGTATACATTTGTTGAAGTTAAGTATCGTCACTAAACGCGCAGATTAAATAGACGCATCTAAATAACACCCATTCTTTTTTACTAATCTTTTTGTTTTGCGTCCGTGGATGAACGCATCAGTATTAGGGTATAACTTGTTCTAAAATCGCTCAGAAGTATGAGGATTGCGTGATCACGTAATTGAAGGAAACCATATCTGCGATTTGTAAAAGCCAGTTGCACGTTTCGAACAGATAATAAATATCTTGGAATTAATCCAGATGTTCGCTTGTACGAAAGAAGAGAAAACAGAAGCATAAAAAGCAAATCGCTGCAATATTTCTTTCTTAGCGGAAAGATTCGTTAGGGAAATAATGCAAGAATTTGACCCGAATTTCCTCCGCGAATTTAACGAACCGAAAATTGTTGCACGATTTATCAATCGACTCGACTGCGCGCTCGAGTTGTTGGCGTCACGGCCGCTTTTTTATCAAGATATACATTCATCAACAGTTCATCTTCTTCTCTCCGAACCTCGCAACTGTGCATTTATTTATTTATCTTTTCGAAATGGCAAATGTAGCGAGGAAATCTTCCCTTAACTTCTTTTCTATCAAATAAAAGTCTCATTTAGTTTAAAGCCGATGTTCAATTACATAGACTAAATCGGAATCAAGTTCAAACGGCTGTTTCTTCTTATAATTTCCGAGTCCAAGATTGAAAATCAGCTTATCAACTTTGAATTAGAACATAGAAGTAAAAAAAGTAGTCACGTTCAGGTGTAAAATCTTCAGTTCTCAGTTGAAAGATATTATGTGAGTCGAGGAATTCGTTTAACAACTTTGCCCATATTCACTGAGATAGCATATGCCATTGATCTCCTCATCTGAATAGTTTTAGTTGATATTGCCTTTTTGAAGGACCCCCCCCCTAAAAAAAAAACACCACCACAAACAATAACAATAACAACAAGAACACTAACAATAATAATAATAATAATCATCATAATAACGAACCCACTTAATCAATGAACTCTAATCATGCACATACGTGTTGCAAAAGAAACAAAAAGAATTAAAAAAAAAATTGCAACAGAGATACATAAATCAACTGAAACTGCAGGACATTTCAAATACTGCTCCCCCCAAGAAAACACCCATTATGTGATGGACCGGCCTCGATTGATAACACACACAATGGTCGTGAAAGGTTAAGAATTAAGGAGGATGGAGAGCGATGAAGGAGTGTATTAATCTGCACTACAAGAGTGAATATATCACTGGAACTTTGTGGGGAAGACCGATGGTCAGTTTCAGCGAGAAATCAATGGTACACAGCTGTTGAGATGAGGCAAAATCATTTTACATTGTCTATCGAAAGACGGGGATAATACTGGAAACCTGGGAACACTTTTGTCACTCAGAGTTCAGGGAACACTACCGGTTATGGTAAGAGAGAAATCACTGATGATAAGCTGTGTGAAAACACTTAGTGAGTAAATAATAACAATAATCATGAATTAAGGAACAGTACACCGAAACTGAAGCAACAGCAACTACCAGAGTAAATAAGAAACAAAATCACATAATCTGACAACCCCCATGAAAAAACGTGGTAGCACCAGCATCTGTTTGTTCCAAAGAAAATAGTCATGAAGGGTCATAGAGGATAGAATAACCGAGGAAAGAGAAAAAAAATCTAAAACCCGCACTGAAAGGGCGCGATGATTACTGGAATCTTGTCACTTCGGTTGCAGGATAAAATACGGTCGTTTACAAAGAGAAAGCTATAGTAAACGGTTGTTGCGAGAACGCAAAGTAATTGTAAATATTTACTAGGGGAAAGGAAGAGTGCATAAAATCTGGAGAGACTTGTAGCCACTCAGACTAAAGGGAAAATCTGTTATTGCCAATGTGCGATCACTGGTAATAGATTTCCTACTCCTCCTCCTTCTCTTCCTCACCCTACTACTACTATTTAAAACTCTATCTCCGCTCTATAAAAAAGACAAATACACAATAGTATCACAAAGGTTGTTACATGTAAAAGTTGTCATGAAGTTCATGAGAAAATTGAAAGGTTGAGGAGAAATATCAACTTCCGCCTACTGGAAGTGAATGAAATATTAAGAAGGTTTATTAGCATTTAAACTTGCAAAAAAAACATTGAGCGTTATCAGTAAGAGATTGCTTATTGTAACTGCTTTTACGGCATGCATAAAATCGTTCTATTTATCTACATGAATGATTTAATAACATATATTTGAGAGTGTCTGTGTGTGAACATTTAGCAATCATCAAATCTCATTATATTAAAGTATGATATGCTATTACTAATAGCCTATTAAAGTATCATATGCTATTAGTAAATAGTTGTCAAACATAAGGATATTTTCATGTAAAATATACACAGCATCGTGCATATCAACTATAAGGATTGATCGGTATTTTTTCATTATTTTCCGAAAAATTAATAGTAGCAATTCGAAATGTAAACAGAAATGGCCATTTTATGTTTAACTTACTTTAAAATTGAACAATTTAGTTTAAAATCAATATAATCTAAAAAAAATTGACGCCTAATCGATGGAAATCGAAAGAGTAAAATATAAAATAAAAATATCTTAGAAAGTGTGCCCATTACGTGTAAGTCCACCGACGAAAATAATCATGGTACAACTTAGTTCTTTGACTTTTAGGCTAGGATCTAAGCCTAGTATCTGTTATTACACTTCATATTTCCTGTCTTCGATCATTACAGGATAATGTTTGTAGACAGATAATATTTAACCATTTTTGTCGCAGTCCAGAGTGCTTCATTTTGGAGTGATTAATTCTTTCCCACATTAAAAACCGACTTTGGCCGAACTCTATAAATAGTTATATGTACAGAAGTTTACCGCGTCGAATATGACCACCTTTCCGTTTACGAAAAAAATGCAGTACCTGTAAGATGTCTGAATTAAACAATGCTATTGTTTTAAAACCACATGAAAAAAGTGATATATTTGTTTCAAACAATTATGTCACGATATTAACTTTTTAATAATTTGTTTCTGATACGGAAATCAGTTACACTTAGGATGTGGTCCATTTTGTAGACAATGATATGAATAAAACCGTTGTAAATTGTTGGTTCGCTAGGCAATGAAATATAGAACCAACTGCATGAGATAACATCTTCACGTCAACTATGTCAAGAAAATCGTTTTTTAAATATAATCTTCAGACATAGAAAGTATCTTTTAATAATTGATTATTACAGATTATCTAGTCGAAATATTGTCTCTCTCTCTATATATATTTATATATATATTATGAGCGATTTCCAATAACCAAAGAAACAATCAATCTATAGCCATACTTTTCATTCGTTCTTTCAATGTCTTTATCTTCATATATCGTCGAGCAACCATAATCCTACTTTTTTCTGTTCTTTCAATCTATCTATTCTATATATCGCGAATATCTGCAATTCTTCTTTGTCTCACAATTATCTTAAGTAAAATTCTAACAAAAATCATTACTTTAATGCTAAGTCGAAATATTGTCTCTCTCATATATATATATATATATATATATATATATATATATATGTATGTGTGTGTATGCATGAAACGCTTCCGATTATCATAAGACTTTTAAAATGTCACATTATTCTCATCGTGATTCCCACTAATGAGGAGTCACTCCATACATAAAAAAACCCTGAATAATGCAATACCTTCAGTTTTGTACGCAATATTTGCATATAGTTTTATTTTCATTGAATGATTTGCGGATCGACATCGGTCATATTTCAAGAGGTTTTTGAAGGAGAAAAGAACTGACATTATTTGCCTCTGATTCTAATGTTATTGAAACCAAAACACACAAAAAGAATATCGATTCCTAACATTT
This sequence comes from Sepiola atlantica, assembly GCA_963556195.1. NCBI lineage: Eukaryota > Metazoa > Mollusca > Cephalopoda > Sepiida > Sepiolidae > Sepiola > Sepiola atlantica. The sequence continues at coordinate 242,103,629 of OY744515.1, read as the reverse complement.
AAACAGATTTCACTAGTCTAAAACATCTCTAATTTGAGCTGAACTCAACCAAATGAAACCGTTATTAGTGAAATCTACGTTTACACACTTATTTTTACATACCTCATTATTGTTTTGATTGCTTTCAACTATTTTGGTCTGACCACTTGCACTTATTGAAGATCTCGATTATTTAGCATCAATATGAATCCCTCATCTGACGTGTATTCCAACAAGTATTCTTATGCCCCTGCATTGGTTTGTTTGGGTACTCTGGTAAATGAAATATCCGTGTGCCTTTAGTTATAATGTATAGCAGGTAGTAAAAGAATATAGTTATCTCAAATTTTGTACAATGTTGAATGCAACAATTAAAATTCCACTTACTTCCTAGCGTCTACCGTGATTTTAATGGGAAATACACTTAATATTTAAACAATCAGTCGACTATATATCTTAGTTTAAAGTACACGTTTGTCTAGCAACAGCAAATAATTGAAACACTCTGCATGTTGTTCTCTCTCTCTTTTTGCCCCCTCTCTCTTTCTCTCTCTCTGTCCCCCTCTCTCTCTGTCCCCCTCTTTCTTTCTCTCTTTCTGTCCCGCTCTCTCTTTCTCTCTCTCTCTCTGTCCCCCGCTCTCTTTCTCTCTCTCTCTGTCCCCCTCTCTCTTTCTGTCCCCCTTTCTCTTACTCTCTCTGTCCCCCCTCTCTCTTTATCTCTCTCTGCCCCCCTCTCTCTACCCCCTCTCTCTCTCTCTGTCCCCCTCTCTCTTTCTCTCTCTCTCTCTGTCCCTCTCTCTCTCTCTCTCTCTGTATATATATATATATATATATATATAATAAATGCATTCCAATGACCAAATAAACAATCAATCTATAACCATACTTTTCATTTGTTCTTTAAATGTCTTTATCTTCATATATCGTCGAGCAGCCACAATCCTACTTTTTCTGTTCTTTTAATCTATCTGTTCTATATATCGCGAATACCTGCAATTCATATTCGTCTCACAAGCAAACAAAACATTATTTAATATGTTTGTATCGTATTTTGTCATTTATTCATGTTTTTATTCCAAATTCAAGAGAAATTCATATTAACTTTGTTGCTCATATGAGAAACTTGTTATTTAAGTCGCAATAAGAAAAACACACCTCGATCCAATACATGTGGTAAGGAGATATAAACAGTTCAAAATGAGCTCTACAACACTAACTGCATATCAAAAGTCAGTAAAGACACTCATATAACCTTACATTAAAGTTTGCAAGATATTCCCGCATATTCATTAGAAGTATGGCGAATTAGATTTTACTCTTAAGTATTTATTTTTATATATGTTTTAATTAAATTCAGTGAATAAGAGAAACTAAATTTACTTGCTATAATCAATGTATTAATATCATATCAAAATCGCCCTAGGGATATAACTCCTATGGAAAAAAAAAGTTTTGATTTACTCCTCTCCAGGAGTTAGGCACAAGGCCAGTTTTTATCTTACTCCCACAAGTAAGATGTGACCCAAGGTCGGGTCGGAAAGTGGAGTTTAAAAATTGCCTGGGCAGCCCCGTCGGCATTCCCCGGTAGGGGCACCTCAGGCAGTAAGCAAGAAACTTACTCCTCCCCAAAGAGGGGAGGCGAAGCCTGGGAGAGTGGACCTCCTAGAACCGCACAGGACAGACCCATAGACCGGCGTAAATCAAGTCCCAAAGGCCAAGACAATACCAGTCTATGGGGTGCAGTATCCATCGGAACAGATACTACACTTTGATCTTAGCAAAAAGGCCAAGTTAAACCCTGAGTTATCTCGCCCTAGACAAAGTTTTAAATATTCTGTTAAAAATTAAAATGAGATATTGATTATTACAAATAATCCAAGAAAAAAATAAAATTAAAAAGATAAAAGTAAAAAGTATAAAACAAACAAAAACTGTATTTCCCTTAAATATGAATTTATCCAATCTATCTTAAAGATCCCTTTTCAGCCCGCTTCCCAGGAAGAACCTTCTAAATATGTGAAATTTTAATTTACTTGTTCACATGTTGTTCAAAAAATCAATGCATATTTTTCATAAAAGAAGATTTAATGTTATATTTCGATCTATTTAGTCCAAGATGTAGTATATTTTTAAAACAGTAATAGTTATATTCGCAGTTAAAATAACCTCTACACACTCTACATTTTCCTCGTGAGGTCTCACTACTAATCCTGTAGACATGTAAAAAGGGAGTTAATGCCCCCCCCCCAAAAAAAAACAAACTATCCGATCCCTAGTAAATGTTATATATTAAACTCTGACCTAGAAAAAACCCTCAAAGTCTATTTTTATTTAGCTTGCAATTATACCTATGTAAGAAGCCCCGTTATTCGTATCTATGTTGCCGAATGGTCAACATTCCCTTATTATTCAGGGACTTATCATATAACTATTATGCTTAGCTGAGATGATGAGAAAAAAATTAGACCTTCAATACATCTAAAGCTAACTAATTATATTTGTTTAAAAATTAATTTAAATAATTTATTGGATTTTTAAAAAAATATTTATATGAAATGATCACAACCTATGTGAAAGATAAAAAGGCAATTCCCTCATGGTCCCATTCTATCTATCCGATTAATAAATATTGTTATTAATTTCTGCTATAGTTAGGAAGTATTAAAATTACTTCTCTTCCATTAATTATGAGTGTTTTATTATGTATCTTGTCTGTGTAATTACCATTGTTTATTTATTATCTAAAAGTCTAAAATTAATATATATATATATATTTTCTACACGATATTAATATATTGATTGAAGTGAGTTATTTATTTTCTTTTATTCTGTGAATTTAAATAATACATATATAAAAATAAATACTTACTAGTTACTTCTAATTAGCTATAATTTGTTTATCTTACTTAAGACAAAACATATAAATGAATATAACATCTTACTTCCATGTGGGAATATCTTTTGAACTTGAATTTAATGGGTTTCTCTGCAGAGCTACGATTTGTACTGGATGTCTATTTTGAACCAATGGTTGTTTCGTATTACATTTTGTTTTGAATATGGGATGTGTGAAAAAATATCTTTAAAAAATATCTTTATTTTTACATTTATTTTATTTTTAGTATTAATAATTCACTAATCATTTTTTCCACCGTTTTTTTTTTACTTTTTAACTTTGCAGTAGGGTGGGTAGATGCAAGCTCGGTTGAATTCGATTGTAAAAGACGGTGAGACGTACCCTGCTAAATTTTGAAAAATATATTTTTTTCTTGCAAGAAGGGGGTTGCAATTTGTCAACATTTCACATGCGAGTTTTCTTATGTATTTTTCATGTATTTTGACTTGCAGTTAACTTTTTCGATCCTTTTCTCACATGTATTTGGATCGAGGTGTTTGTTTCTATTGCTGCTGAATGAACAATTTTCTATGATGAGCCAGAAAGATGAAGACTGCGTTGGACTCTGTGGCGGAATGCGCGTCAGACGTAGGAAAAGAATTGCATTTTGAAACAAATAAACATAAATAAATTAGACAATACAATATAAACACGTTAAATGCATTTGTGTTTGTTTGTGAGTGAGACAATGAATAATTGCAGGTATTCGCCAATCTATGAAAGGAGAAAGATTTTAAGAGCATTAAATTGTATGGTTGTGGTCGGTTAACGATACATGCAGATTAAGAAATTTAAAAGAACAGATGAAAAGTATGGTTATGGATTGATTGGTTTGGGAAGTAGTGGAATGCGCCTATAATATATGTACGCTCTGAAACCTGTAATACAACTTGATTGGGTATTACAAAAGGTATACACTTTAATATATATTTTTTGTAAGGATCCATAATTATACATGTCTCTCTCTCTCTCTCTCATATATATATATATATATATATATATATATATATATATATATATATATATATATATACGTTTGTACATTCTCTGTTAATAAAAACGGAAAAAATATTACTTTTCGCCAATGTTCACACTTGTATCCATCATCATATAAAATAACGTTTTAATCGGTGAAAAAATAGAGCCCGTCTAAACGTAAAAAATTAAAATAAGGTAAACATCGGTCTAGAAAGCAGACAAGAAAAAATGACTCATAATGTAAATAAATTGAAGCATATTTGAAATTGATTCGTCCGGCAGTTACTTACTCGCAAAATTGTGTTACAACATATATATATACAAACCATCTCTCTCTCCCTCTCTCTCTCTCTCTCTCTCTCTCTCTATATATATATATATATATATATATATATATATACAGGGTGGGCCAAAATAAGGGTCCTATCTTTAAATTTGAATAACTTGAATTTGAATAACTTCCACAAAATAAAAGTTAAACTCACCAAACTTTATGTGTGTAGACTGACCCTTCCGAGATTTTTTGAAATAAACAAAACAAATTTCAGCCGAAAAACACTTCTTAAAACTTACAAAAACTAAAGTATTGTTTTTTACACTGTTTTGAGTTTTTTAAGCAAAAATAATGTTTTCTAAATGAGGGTACGTTCCTTAGGGCTAATACGGCTCATGCTTGCTTCGGAAGGGGTCCTTTACTTATTCTAAAAAAAATCAAAAAAATCAATAAATAAAAAAGTTATGAATTTAAAAAAATAGGACACTTATTTTTTCCCACCCTGTATATATAGGGAACTCGCTCAAGACAAGTCATGAACAACTTGACGTAAGGAGCTACAAAATACAACTTCAAAGTAAACGATAAGTGTTATATAGAAGATTCTGACCCAAACACAAATTCGGTCTCAGTTTCAGAAACATTCCTGATGGAAAGTATTGACTAAAGGACGAAATAAAGGAAGCGAGAGTTATGAGGCTGCCGAAAGTAAACCAACAGGTTGACTTTCTACTCTCCTAGTATGTATAATATATATATATATATATATATATATATATATATATATATATATATATATATTCATGCAAGATCCAAATACAGTTTCTTGATCACTTTCAACTGCTCGTGTAAAATACACGCCGACTCGGTATTTACAAAGTTAAATTCCTCCTTAAGTATTAGATAATTGGTTGTGGCCGACGGAGGAACGCTCTTGACTACATATCAGTGGCGATTTGTGATCGGAGTTTGAGTCCGCTGACCGTAGAGAATTTACTTCCTGCACTGAAGATTGCGTTAGCATGAAACATCGATGTCTGTAGGTAATAAATAATTAATATTTATTCATAAAAATCATACATATATATATATATATATATATATACATATATATATATATATACATATATACATATATATATATATATACATATATTTATATATATATATATACATATATATATATATATATATACATATATATATATATACATATATATATATATATACATATATATATATATATATATATATATATATATAATACGAACATGTTTGTGTATACTCTAACTATTTTCACGTTATTAGACTTATGATGTTGCTGTTTGGTTAAAATGATGATTTATGTATAGAAATTGTCATGAGGCTGTCACTATTAATAAATTGTGCGTACAAAAAATAAAATATTCTCAGAATTAATATGCATAACTTTCTTAAGAAATCGCTCACTAATTTGGTATTTAAATCTAAAGCATTTATACTTTTCCAAATGTGTCCCAATTATGTGACATCGTACTTGAACGAATATTTCAACTAGTCTAAAATAATCAGCAATTCGTAAGCAAACATGGTTTATAGCTATAAAAAATGACCGAATAAAAGGCTTTGCATCTGCAGGCCTTGCCAATCGTTTCACGTCATACTTGCATGGAATCTATTAATCCGTATATTCAATCAAATATAAGCGTTGTGCGTTTCTTTACGAGGGGGACATGGAAGTAAAATCCGCCCTTCTAAAAATACGTTTCCTTTGCATTTATCGAAAAGGAATTAACATCAATACAATGGATAGTTTAGTTATGCTGCTGTCCTTTCGTTTTAAAGGAAATGTCTGAATTATTGCGATGCGTACACAACGGATTTTATTAGTCAGATTTACAATGAACTTTGGAAAACTGGACAGAAAGAATATGCAATCTTAGAAAGCCGTACATAAATCATAAACTAATGTGTTTTATACTCCCAATGCTAACTTTCTAAATGCGTATAAATCATTTAATGCTAAAATCTACTGCCTCGAATTGCTTGCAGACGGATTACATGTAATCATCTTAAAAGGATTGAACCTTTAAAAGCATTTGTTAAATTACTTAATACATCCAAACAAAGAGCCTGTCCGTTTTCAAGCATATTTTTGGATTTTGTAACTTTTGCAGATAGATCGAAGCAACTAGCAGATATATGCATTCTATCGTATTTATAAACAAACCATCTATCGTTTTATGATATTAAATCGAATCGCATCTTAATCTTATCAATAGCAGTTATGTCCTATAATAATTTTTTTATATTTTCGGTTTTATTTAAAAATGATAATACAAAATAAAACGAGGATCATATATGAGACAGAAATCCGATGACATTTGTATTCACCAGTGAGTCACCGTTTCTGAAGGTCAGTGAGCCAGTCAAGAATAAGGGAACAAGAGATCGTTGGTTTGAGGATAGAGCGCCACCACGCGAGAATTGAAAACCATCGTACGATAGGTATATGATTTCTTAACAAGAATTAATAATCTAAGAAGACAGTTAAACAAGTATTTGTGTACATTAGCCTTGAACACAACAATATTGTAGTCGGCTGCGAAGCAGTTTCCTGGTATTTTGTTCTACCGACGAGACGCTCTCGAAAAAAATCGGGTTCCAAGATGTTCCCCTTAGTCTTTGATATAGAGTGGCTGAAAGGAGATTTATCTGCTGTGGTTGTAGCCAGGCGGGTTATTTCTGTGAATCTTTTACAGGAGAGAACGAGAGCTTGAATCACAGTCGAACGCCAACCTTGTACATATCAATAGAGTAGAGAGAGGCTAACAACATATATTCAGTGTGAAAAGGCTGCAAAGAAGAGAAGAGGCTATACCCCCACTAGATAGCCAAGTCGATGTTATACATTGGCAATGCAAGAAATAGTTATCCGAGCGGAATTTCCCCATCATTCCATGTAAGGACGGATCTGGCTCTCATACAGGTAGAGGATTGTGATGTACTTTTTGAAGCGATAGAATGATTAAACCATTTTTTCAGCAATCTTAGCAACAAGTTCGATGTATGTGTCATCTGATATGAATCAAATAGTAAAATAAATCCGTATGACTCAGTATGGTACAACTTTGCTGACCAGCCAGATCCATTCTGCTGTTGGCATTCTTGCATGTGGGAGTGCCAACAACTGCAAGTAAAAGTGAAACTAGAGAACAGACTTTATTCGAACTAAGTACACCTAGGTCCTTAATCATTGTCGTTAAGAACTCAGCTTCCTTCACCTGTACCTAACCCAAATAATGACAATAAAGTAAGTCAAAATGACAGCTTAAATCATAGAAAACGTTGAATACTCGAATTACGAAATCTTTAATAGATTACCTAATATTTAATATTTAATATTGTTGATTGAAATACAAAAAAAGTGATTCACTTTTATATTCGATAAACGGAGAAACTCATTTTGATTTCTTGTCTTTTTTGGGTTATTTGCCTTATTTAGATTACGATTCATCTCGTTTTGGTTGTTATTATCACGTTTAGAGCATTGCCCTATATAAGTGTACCAGGTATCTTATGCTGTGCGGTAGAAATAAAATTCATAAGTAACTATTATTGGCTTTAACATTTGTTTAAAACTTGAGTGAAACCGTTTGCTATTGTTTTGGTCGAAAGGAATCCGCAAGTCATAATGTTGCTTCTTTATCTTTAAAAACCAAATTATAATACAGTTAATGATTATTAACATAGCGTTGAGTGTCCTGTAGAATGACACCCGAACGAGTGAAGGAAAGAAATGAATGTTCCTTACTAAACTCAGATTCGCCTCTTCCCAAATTCGTCAAATTTATTCTGACGATTAGAATACGTCTTTTTTCTTGGCACTGGTTTTAATTTTATCGGGAAACTACACTTACTCCCAGGTGTTTTATTATTTAGATTAAGATAGATTGTGAATCTATTTTGATAAACAAAATCCTATATAATTTGCATAATGTTGCAATTACATTGTTTACATTGCATCATTATGTATAACGTAATTTAGTTTTAGTTCATATTCGATGTTTGTACTAACACGAAACTACTTCTTACTTAGAAGCCAAGCTTTTCTCAACTAAAAGCTGTTTACCAGTTATATCGCACATGGCGAGCTTAAAAACCAGTTACCTTGATGACTTCCGGTTCAGGTGGTGCGTATGGAAGCCCATACGCAGGTACTACAAATACGTGGTGTGTATGGAAGCCCATACGCAAGTACTACTAATACATTGTATTACATTCTTCCTTGCCAGAAAGAAAAATAAAATAGAAGCTTTAGTATTTTATTTGACTTTTACTTACTTGTTCTGTTTTATTACTTCATTTTCTCACTAATTTTATTCAGTATTTGTAATTGTTTTGTGATTAATATTAAATGTAATTTTTATTCATTTTTATTTCGATTGTGTATATACCTTTATTTCGATTAATAGTAAATGCACTTTTTTAACTAGGCTACTCCTGCAAATCTCCATATCGATTGAAATGCTTCGCTTTCCGACTGGATCGTTCTAGTTCAGGCTGAATCAACGTGTCATCATAGGCCCCGTTATTACATAGTATATTATCCTATACTATCACGAGATGGCCCCCATCTATCTTGTTCCTCAATAGGAGACCTTGAGATTATCTAGGCTTCCGGACAAGGTGCTAAGTCACGAACAGACAAAGTAGAGTTTCGACTATCTGGGTACCTAATGTTTGCATAGGCCGAGTTACTGTTAATGAGCTCAACTTGTTTTATATAGGGTTCATTTTTGTTGTACCTTACAACATTCATTAGCAATAAATGTTCAGGGGTCATTAACCAAGACGATAGCGAATTTCCATGGGATGAACTGCACTGGCATGTTAAGAAACGCTCATGCTGTGTGGCGTTTGTTGCACAACAACGATCTCTGTTAGTGGAGCACCTCGGTAAGTACAGATTCCCAATGCTTTTCAAACAGGCTACGCGATCTAAAATCTAAACAAACCGCCTTCCATATACTGCCATTAATTAAGATTTCTACTCCTTAGACATGAAAGATGCGTCTTGATCTAAATGTATATAACTTGGATCCACATAGGCTAAATAGAAAATCTAAATATTTGAGCACTGTTGTTGTATGCATATTGAACCATGGAAAAGCCAAAGAGATACGAGAGTATTCTATCAAATATAATAAATAAATAACAATGTGTCGATAAACTAGGTAGAAGACCCTTGAAATCCACACTAAAGCGCTCCATAGGTTTTGTTGCTTTGATAAGAATTCTTTCTGGTAAGTGATAGAATTAAGGTTTTAGTTCTGCGCAAATCCTTCAAGAAGCACACATCTTATTTACGTCTTCTATAGAAAAAAGGGAGATTCCTTGCTCTCAGAAAACAGAGCAATCGAGTTATCCTCGGATGAGTTACACCCAGTGGTAGGTAATGTTAAGGTCGAAAATGGTGAATACCTTGTTTCGTTCAAGATCATTCACCATCTCGTCTATTCCTGGCAACTGGTTGGCATGTAATCTAGTGTATTGGTACTCGTCTGCGAATAATCAACACGGATCCGCTTTTTATGTCGGTAGGTGGGGTCCTTTACTATGACTACTTGGGCTCGCCATGGTGATATGCTGGTTTCGATTATTCTGCAATGAATATTTAATCGTCCTTGCTAAAACGTCGGGCTTTGGTAGCTATTGGTTTGCAGCTTGAAGATACATTTGGAAAAGAGACGGCTCTTCTAATGCACAAAAAGGACGAATTTTATCCATAGTTAACTCGTGAAGAGGCCATTGCATGTACAAGCTACACTCTGATGTTGACGCAAGAAATCTTGACCAAGTATTAAATCCGAACACATATTTCTCAGAATACCAAGCTGTGTGGCAATGTAGAACTTGTTATTAAGATCAAGAGCTAGGTTAACAACAACATATCCCTTGAAAAAATATTCAAAGTTTGTGAACCATACAAATGGATTTATTGGACGGAAAAACTTTTAGTTTAAGTTCCCGCACAACTCTTTCGTGAAGATTACTATAAGTACTGCAAGAATGCAAGAGAGCACTCAACCTTTTCCTATTAACTGTGGCATGCGTTGCAACTTGAGCGAATATTGGTGGTATGTTGTGAGAACTGACCAATGTTGCCACGTAACTTAATGGATTCTCTTTTCTTTATCAGATTTAATGAGGAAATAACATTGATATTTTTTTCTGTAATACTTAATCTTACAATAGATTTTTTATTCTTAAACGCATAAATTGCACGATCGCATGTTTAGAATATTCGTTTGGTTTTCAACTACACTTAAATTAGATAGTTGAGATCAATGAAAAACATATAATGTGAAATTGTAAAAACGAATGTAAAGTCATAGCAACAAGTTATGTAGAAT
>OY744515.1:242075607-242083107 GCA_963556195.1 Sepiola atlantica | reverse complement strand
TTCAAAACTGAAAAAAAAAAAAAATTTGTTGAAAGATTTTAGTCTAGTAAGTCAATCAATCTACTGCAATCACTATTTTAGTTTACTTCCAAGAATATACTCTAATATAAATATATTTGTATATATGTTTTTATATATAAGGGATCGTCAGTTGTTTACCATGAAAACTGTTTCGGGATTTTATATATATATATATAAATTGTCTCGGCGATTTTTGTCATCAATTGAATCATCTCATTGAATCAGGAATCTTGTACGTCGCCGATTGTTCAGTGTATATTGCTAAATTATTTAATCGTTTTTTTTTTTTTGAAAATTGTTGACAAACAACATTAGGATTATCAGTCTCTTTTTAGAAAATCAAACAAAAATAAATATTCTGTCATTCGAAATATTATTGGTATAACCCAATAATATAAACCTTTGCTCCATGTAAACAAGTGTGGAACCACACTTATAGAAAGTCTGATTGATCGGGTTGTATCTGACGCTCAAAAATCTTCAGCTGTATCGTCCCAATAAGACTACAAATCCAGTGTCCACAGGAGTTTTTTGTTGAAGCGAGATCGTGCTATGAAGCAACAAATAATTAATTCTCGGATATTGGGTGCAACACATAAGATAACAACCTCAATCAATTAGAATGTCCGCTTTTATAAGCAATAGAGAACATGACTGAAATCGAAAATTCTTTTCCACCATAAGGTCATCATATATCACATCTGTTCTCTCTTTGTCTACTGCTTTGGTCAAAAGACCATCTCCCTTTGTTTGGAATCAACCAGAAGAAGACTAATAATTCATTGATATATCAATACACTCATTGACCCATTCGTTTCACTCATTAAACTAATACTACACCTATCTATGTAAAGTATTGTCTATCAGATTGTTTTACAAAGTATTAATAATATTTAACGAAAGACATGTTTTGTCTATGATTTATATTAAAACTATGTTATAAAAGATATGCCAGACAGGAAAACTTAATTAAAATATCCTTGACCGTTTATGTCTTTTAAGCCGAAACTGTTATTCTGTTCGTATTCTGATATATATATATATATATATATATATATATATATATATATATATATATATATATATATATATATGTGTTTTTATCTACATAGGTATACGTGTCATCCTTTCGGCAGTCGTCAGTATAAATATAATTATTCATACCGGTCGCTGAGTGTGAAAGCACATAACACGATTCATGTTATAACCAATCTCTGACGCCTCAACCCACTCGGCCACTATGAACAATCTAATAAATAAGCGAGAGTTAAAACCTGTTATAGGCAGCTGTCGTCAAGAGTGTTCCACTACTAATGACACATGCAGTATAGCTACAATTACGGCTGTATTAATACTACTCACTACGCTATCCAGCCTAGATTGGAGGCGAAAATAATTATAAACATTTGTTTTATATACACACGTATACGTTTCATCTATTCGGGAATCGTCTGTGTATAGATAATATTTTCATACCGGTGGCAGGTTTCGAAAGCCTGGAACACGATTCATGTTATAACCGAAATTCAGACGTCTTTACACACTCGCCAGTATTAACAATCTGATAAATCAGCGAAAGTTTTAACCTGTTATAGGTAGCTGTTGTTAAGATTATTCAACTACTAAAAGAACCTGCATTATAGAAACGATGAACCGTGTGTTAAAACTACTCACCACAGTTCCTAGCCTAGATTGGGGACGTTTCATCCTTTTAGGAATCGTCAGTGTAGAGATAATTATTGATGCCGGTCACAGGATTCGAAATATTTTATATACAAGCTGGTTTAATTAAAATTGCACCAATAAACCTTTAATAAATTACTTGTATCTTCACCTAAAATCCTTCAAAGCAATGAAAGCATATTATAAAACGTGTGTGTAAGAGAACACAACTAAAGTCATAGAATGATAACATTTATGTTTTTTTTTAGATCTCATCACGGGAATATAGTTTTTCGTCAAGAACTTTGACCACGCAGATTATATTCTGCTCCTCATTTTCTGATGCCCAGTCTTCTATTGATGAACTTACTCATGTTGCATCGCAGATTGGAATAAAAATTAATTCCGCAAAGACAAAAATGCTCGTTGACGGCTTTCCCTACGCAGACAAAACACCCATCACCTTCTATGGTGGTATTTTGGAAAAGTTTTAGACTTTCAAATGTCTTTGCTCCATCATCACATCCACGGGTTATAGTGATATGACATCATGTAATGTTTTCTACCGACACAATTACCGGCTCTGAGCAAGATATGGATAAGGCGCATCACCAGAGTAAGGATCTACCAAGCGCTTGTGCGAAAGATCCCCGTTTATGGCAGTGAGTTCTTGCCAATGCGAATAAAATACCTTAGGTGAATGGAAAAATTCGATTATCACTACGTGCGTCGTACTCTATTTCAAACAGCACCGTATATTTCTGCAGCCCAAAATACTCCATCCAGCAAGTCATCCACTCGAGACGTCTACGTTTGCTGTGGTTATGCCATTCGCTGCCAACGAAGAGAGTTAATTTGCGAGGTAATTGCCCCCAGCTCACCTATAATGCTGAAAATTGCGATTTGGTGGGCAATCAAACAGTTAAAACTGACCTGGAACCCAACCTGGGTCCCCGAATTCATGTTTGCCGTTTGAAAAATGAATCACTGAAGATCACCCAATCGTTAAATTCATGTTTGCCGTTTGAACAATGAATCACTGAAGATCACCCAATCGTTGAATTAATGTTTGCCGTTTGAACAATGAATCACTGAAGATCACCCAATCGTTGAATTCAGGTTTGCCGTTTGAACAATGAATCACTGAAGATCACCCAATCGTTGAATTCATGTTTGCCGTTTGAACAATGAATCACTGAAGATCACCCAATCGTTGAATTCATGTTTGCCGTTTGAACAATGAATCAATGAAGATCACCCAATCGTTGAATTCATGTTTGCCGTTTGAACAATGAATCAATGAAGATCACCCAATCGTCGAATTCATGTTTGCCGTTTGAACAATGAATCACTGAAGATCACCCAATCGTCGAATTCATGTTTGCCGTTTGAACAATGAATCAATGAAGATCACCCAATCGTTGAATTCATGTTTGCCGTTTGAACAATGAAACACTGAAGATCACCCAATCGTTGAATTCATGTTTGCCGTTTGAACAATGAATCACTGAAGATCACCCAATCGTTGAATTCATGTTTGCCGTTTGAACAATGAAACACTGAAGATCACCCAATCGTTGAATTCATGTTTGCCGTTTGAACAATGAATCACTGAAGATCACCCAATCGTTGAATTAATGTTTGCCGTTTGAACAATGAATCACTGAAGATCCCCCAATCGTTGAATTCATGTTTGCCGTTTGAACAATGAATCACTGAAGATCACCCAATCGTTGAATTCATGTTTGCCGTTTGAACAATGAATCACTAAAGATCACCCAATCGTCGAATTCATGTTTGCCGTTTTAACAATGAATCACTAGAGATCACCCAATGGTTGAATTCATGTTTGCCGTTTGAACAATGAATCACTGAAGATCACCCAATCGTTGAATTCATATCGTCAGTATTATTCGACCTTCGTGAGGTACATAGTGACAACGATGGATAGAGCCGGTACAAACAACACCGGGTGATCGCTGTCTTGAAGTACTAGTAAGTACTATACTAAGGAAATATATACTGATCAAAATTTGTTAAAATCTTTAAAATCGATGTCATTTTCGTTGTGCTAATTTTGTTACTTCATTTTAAGCAACGTTTGCTACTATTTCATAGCTTTTCGAAACGTGCAACAGTCGCGAGTCTTCCAATACTGTTCCACCAGGTGGTTTTCCTGAGACATCACAAGGTGCAAAGCACAAAAAGCTATCATCATGATAACTGACTTGTTTTATGCTACTCTGCCGCTACCGTAGATCAACTGCAACTATCATTTTTACGTTGTAACGTCTTACATGGTGGTTTCCCTGTTCTCCCACATGCTGCGCTTGGTATTCATAAATACTCAGATCTCTGCTAATGGTTTACTCATCTAAGTTAAATCCGAGTAAACAATTCAGTTAAGGCACCTAGTCCCTTAAATATTATTTTTTTAAATAGAAAGTCTAAAAATTACGCTATTAAAGTAAAGGATTCTGGAGAAACAAAGGAATCAAGCTTACCTAACTAAACTTGACGGTTTATAAGGTTGTATTCATAGTCCGCATTAGGGAAGTTTTTCTAAAGTTTGTACATCTATTCAGTTTTGTGTCATAAAACTACGGTTGTAATATAATTTCATTCAGAGATAACATAATTTAAGTTTTGGAGGGCTATATCGCCCAATCAGATCAGAGGTAAATGTAACGGTCGTTGGATAATCTGAATATAGTGTTGAGTACTTCTACAAAATGTGAAGTTCGTAAGTTTCTTATAATAAATGTAATTAAAGAACATAATTTATATATATATGTATATATATATATATATATATATATAACATATATATATATATAACCCTATATATTAAACCATATATATAACACTATATATAACACATATATAAGACATATATATAACACTATATATATAAGACATATATATAACTCTATATATATAAGACATATATATAACTCTATATATGTATAACACTATATATATATAACACATATATATAACTCTATATATGTATAACACTATATATATATAACACATATATATAAAACTATAGATACATATATATATAACACTATATATATATAACACTATATATATAAAACTATAGATACATATATATATAACACTATATATATATAACACTATATATATAACACTATGGATACATATATATATAACACTATAGATACATATATATATATAACACTATATATATATAACACTATATATATATATATAACACTATATATATAAAACTATAGATACATATATATATAACACTATATATATATAACACTATATATATAACACTATATATATATAACACTATATATATAACACTATATATAATACTATATATATAGATATATATAACACTATATATATAATACTATATATATATATAACACTATATATATATATATAACACTATATATATATAACACTATATATATATAACACTATATATATATAACACTATATATATATAACACTATATATATATATATATAACACTATATATATATAACACTATATATATATAACACTATATATATATATATATACAACACTATATATATATATATAACACTATATATATATAACACTATATATATATAACACACATATATATATATATAACCCATATATATATATATATAACACATATATATATATATAACACATATATATATATAACACATATATATATATATAACACATATATATATATATAACACATATATATATATATAACACATATATATATATATAACACATATATATATATATAACACATATATACATATATATTACCCATATATATATATATATAACCCATATATATATATATATAACACTATATATATATATAACACTATATATATATAACACTATACATATATATATAACACTATATATATATATAACACTATATATATATATAACACTATATATATATAACACTATATATATATATAACACTATATATATATATAACACTATATATATATATATATATAACACTATATATATAACACTATATATATATAACACTATATATATATATAACACTATATATATAACACTATATATATATATATACACTATATATATATATAACACTAATATATATATATATATAACACTATATATATATATAACACTATATATATATATATATATATATATAACAATATATATATATATATATATAACAATATATATATATATATATATATAACAATATATATATATATAACACTATATATATATATATAACACTATATATATATATAACACTATATATATATATATAACACTATATATATATATATAACACTATATATATATAACACTATATATATATATAACACTATATATATACATAACACTATATATATATATATAACACTATATATATATATATATAACACTATATATATATATAACACTATATATATATATAACACTATATATATATAACACTATATATTTATATAACACTATATATTTATATATAACACTATATATTTATATAACACTATATATTTATATATAACACTATATATTTATATAACACTATATATTTATATAACACTATATATATATATATATAACAATATATATAGATATATAACACTATATATATATATAACACTATATATATATATAACACTATATATATATATATATATATATAACACTATATATATATATATATATATATATAACACTATATATATATAACACTATATATATATATAACACTATATATATATATAACACTATATATATATATATATAACACTATATATATATATATCACTATATATATATATATAACACTATATATATATATCACTATATATATATATATATAACACTATATATATATATATCACTATATATATATATATCACTATATATATCACTATATATATATCACTATATATATATATATATATATATATATATATATATATATATATAATATAAATGATAATTTATTTCAGCAGTTTGAGAGCAGTTTTTTGGGCTCACGCTTTTCAGGTCTTGATTTTGTAGTCAAAATGAAATAAATTATCATTTATATTTCTATTTCTGCTCTATATTTTTATTGAGCACTTCCATAACCCGGTTCAACTCCCCTAGATTTATACCCTGTGGATATATACTATACTCGGATTATATATATATATATATATATATATATATATATATATAATTTATAAAAACATGTACAAAAGCGACATTACCATGGCGGTGTTTCGATCGGTAGCCAATAAAACTACGATTCATCAGAAAAAAAAGACGGTATATATCTATATATATATATATATATATATATATATATATATATATATATATATATATTTATATATATATATATGCCAACATTGCTTAAAATAACAGAATTGGTCTGTTGTATTATACCTTATTTTATTTTTTCAATTTTTCTGATCGGGTTTTCTTGTATTATAATAAAAAAAATGAATTTATCTTCCATAGGGTTTACCGATTTCACAAACGTTTTCGATTCTTCGTCGAATTATCCTCAGGTGTCACAAGAAAATGAACAAAAAAGCAGGAGAACGTATTTCGCATTGTTCCAGGAATTCGTTGACGATTTAAATTCAGCGACGCTGGATTGCATCACAGAATAAAATCGCATTACGGTAAGAATGTTAAAATGTTACCACTGATTTGATTTGTGATGTTGTTAATTTTAGGTTGTTGTGTTTTTATGTAGATAGCTTCCAGTATTTTTTTTTTTTAAATTGGTTTCGGAATTTATAATTTTTGTGTTGTTAACTAGAA
>OY744515.1:242068107-242070607 GCA_963556195.1 Sepiola atlantica | reverse complement strand
CTACTGCTCCAGGACTCAACTATTTAGAGCCTTAAATCTACGTCAACGGAACTAGATTAAGTGCAGTTTTTTAATTTGTATATCGTGGTAGCACTCTCTCCCGAAGTGGATTTCTCAACTCTGAGATATCTCTAAGAATTAAAAAGGCTAGCAACGATTTGGTAGACTTGAAATAATCGTGTTGTCAGACAGAGCAATTACCATCAAAATAAAACTGTTTGTATACGAGTCATGAATCTTGTCTGTTCTCCTGTATTTTTTGGAGACGTGAACAACGTATGGCAGACACAGGAAGGTTCTGGATAGGTTTTACCAAACGTGTTTCATAGAGGTCCTAAATATTAAGTGGCAATCACATAAACAAAAAACAATGTTCTAGAGCAAGCTAGAGAGCCGAGCAAAGAAGTACGTATTATACGTAGTCAGTTAGTTAAGATGAGAGATTACAGGCTCCCTAAGCAACTGTTATATGGGGAACTGTTGCATGGAAAACGACCGAGACGCACCTAAATTACGTTAAAGATGTAATAAAAACAACATGAAAGCATTGATATGAAGGTGAAGAACTGAGAACGGATGTCTCCAGAGCGATCGGTCTGGCGCAAGTGTATCATTGATGGCTGTGGCAGATTTGAAGCAAAGCGTATAGTGTACTCCATCTTTAAAGTACTTTGCGGAAGCAATCAGTGTCAAACCTCCCAACCATATTTAAAGCTTACCATGTGTGTTGTTTATGTGGCAGAGGCTGTCTGCCAAGAGCTGGTCTACTGAGTCTAAGTAGATCCTCTAGTAGAAGCCTGATAAACAAATGTTAAACATCAGTTTAATACAGAAACATACAAACGGAAACCAGTGGCTTTATGGGTTATATTTGCAGCAATATTTGTGAATATATCAGACCTGCTAAGCCATCTTCGTGCCCACAGGTGGTCATTGCAATATTGCGGGGATGGCCTTTGTCTGTAAAGAATTAGCAATCATATATATATATATATATATATATATATATATTATATATTATATATATATATATATATACACACACATATATATACATATATAAATACATATATATATGTATATATATGTATATATGTATATATATACATACATATGTATATATATATATATATATATATATATATATATATATATGTATATATATATATCGATTAATAATGGAGTTTATGTGTCTGTCTTTCTGTCTGTCTGTCTGAAGTCGAAACTCCGCCAGCTTCATTATATACTACTAAAAAAAAACCGGCGTAAACACTATGCGTATCTCTCAATTTACACAATCAATTGCTTTTGAACTTCTAATAAATTAGTATTCGCAAATATACACTCAGGAATGTTTCATTAAGATTTCATCATGTATTTACGCAATTTTGCTCGTTAATAAATTATAATTATTGAGTCAAATTGTTTAATTAAAATAATAATTGATTTAAAAATTAATGAGTTACGTAGTTATTTTATCTACGCCCAATTGATTGAACAGCGTGCGGAACGTTAATCCATTGAAACAACTTCTCTCCGTCAACTCAGTTTGGACGCAATACGAGCGCGTAATCTAAAATGTAAACACACGATTGTATTTACCGTGTTACTTTAACTTACGCTGTTAAGCTTTTATTCACAAACTGGTCTTATTATTCCATGTTTTATTTATTAAAAAAAAAATGTGATTTTTTTTCTTTTCTGTCAACAAAAAAATAATATAACTGATTTTAGAAACAAATTGTTTAATTAAAAAAGGTCATTAAACACACACATGCACACACACACACACTCTAACGAATTTATTTTAGGTAAACTTTCTTCCCTAGACCATTTACATAAGTAATCGTGTTCACTGCATTTGATTGTTTGGTGCTCTTACAGTATAGGACCCGCACAAACTTTGACTCTGTCGTCAGGGTTAGGGTCAAAGTGGGGGTTACGGTTAGTGTTTGGGTCATGGTCAATGTCAGCACAGATCCTACAGTAAAAGAGTACCGATGTTTTCATTGTTTCATTTTATGTACACCTTTCTTCCGATTCGAAAAATACTGTTCGCTGTATTTAGCTTTTTTAAATTGTTGATTTTAACAAGTTTATTGAATCAAATTGTTTAATTAAAATAAATATTGATTTAAAAATTATTAAAAATATTTCAATTTATGGAGAAGGGTAATACAAAAATCGGGGTGAAGTCGAAATTTCTTTTTTATTCATTTACATCTACAAATATTCTTGGTTATAAATAGAGAATATCAACGTCTAACCACCCAAGAAATATGACTGAGGCTACATCAGTTTACACGTCAGCGTTAATTTCTGACGCGGCAGCCTAGCAAAAATATGCTCCCTCCGGTCGCATATTTTTGCTAGTATATATTATTCTTTGTTGCATTTAATAGAAACAATACAACAGAATGCCTGATTATTTAATAAGTGTGTAATACTTATTTATACTATCACAGACGTTCGACTGAACGTAGTACTTTATGTTCCAAGC
>OY744515.1:242050607-242063107 GCA_963556195.1 Sepiola atlantica | reverse complement strand
AATAATAGTCTTAATTCATAAAAAATATCACTAATTATATGTTTTTATTATAATGTTTATTAAACCTCTTTTGGAAAAGGTCGGTAACATATAATAGAAATATGTCAAGAGTCGTACACGGTCCAAATGGTGACTTGAATGACTTGCCTCCTCGTGTGGTCGTAGGAGTTGCCTCCCTTTCATCACCCTTGGAGCATCTCATTTTCCAGTCTCAGGAAGGGGTACCAGCTTACTCCACATCACCCCCCTCTGAGATAATTTCTTCACAACAGAAATTAATATCTTTTACGTTTCATGTCCGGACTTAACGGTTCTACCGGTATTCTTTTTCTTTTGCTTGACTGTCTTGGAATAACTGTTTCAGCAATTAGTGTTGCTGGAATGTCAAACGATTGATTTAGATGACGTTCATGTTCCCATTTGGAACTTTTCACCATGTACATAATTCCACCAATTCTTTTTGATGTTACCCCATCATCCCAAAACGTTTTTCCATTTCTGAAATTTTTGAAAAAAAACTTTGTCTCCGGTATTAAAGAACTTACACGAAAAATTACTTTTCTTCGCGTATTTCTTCGTTGGACTCGGTAACAATCTGTCAAATACTGAGCGTATCTTTCTAGCAAACATCAGTTCGGCTGGTGACATGCCTGGAACTGTGTTTGGGTTTGGTGTGATTCTGTACACAGACAAACATTTCTAGATTTGCTTCTCCTCAGTGTCCATGCCACGATTCTTTCTAAATGCCCTATTAAAAGTGTCCACAAATCTTTCAGCCTGACTGTTGGGTCTGGGATGGTAAGGTGAAATTGTTGTGTGGTCAATGGACAAAACTCTGCAGAAATTTTTAAATTCACAGCTGGTAAATTGTGTCCCATTGTCGCTTACTATTGTTTTTGGTACACCAAAACGACTGCAAAGTTCGTCTAGTACCTTTATAGTAGTTGTGGATGTCGGGTGTTAACATTTTAAAATATCAGACCACTTGGAGTAGCTATCTACAACTATTAGGTAATAATGACGATTCATGGGTCCAGCATAATCGATATGCAGTCTCGTCCATGGGACATCTGTTTTCGGCCATAGTATAATTTTCATGGTAGTGTTTTTGCTGCAAGTTGGCATCCTCTACATGCTTTAACAATCTGTTCTATATTCCAGCATATAGTAGCACATCCTCGCATATTGAATATGCTGTCGAATTTCTTGAAGTTTTATATTTCTTCTTTGAAATTACTTCTTCTTTCATCTTTTTGATGAAATCGTCTTTTCCAGCCTTGATTCTTATTTCATCTAACGTGACAGGTAATTCACGTATAGCATTGCATAATGCGTCCTTAAAATCCGTTTTATCCCTAATGGCTGCATAAACCATGTCTTCTAGTGGTTCCGATCTTCGAGGGATTAATCTGGAAAGCCCATCTGCGTGCCCCATTTTCTTCGAAGGCAAACAATCCATTTTAAAATTATAATTTAATAATTCAGTACCCCAGCGCTGCAATCTATTTGAAGTATGTGTGGGAATACCCTTCTTTGATCCGTATATGGATAAGTGTGGTCTATGGTCTGTTTGTAATAAAAACGATCGACCATGGATAAATTTATCAAAAGATTTTAACGCAAAAACAATCGCAAGGCTCTCTTTTTCAATTTGCGAATAATTATTTTTCTGCCGGAAGCAAAGTTCTGGAAACATGGGCTACTGGTTTCTTACTACCATCTTCAAATTGATGAAGAATTACAGCACCAATGCCATAATCACTTGCGTCAGAAGCGACTATTATTTCTTGTTTAGGGTCATAATGTGTTAGTGCTAAATCCGACGTCAGTACACTTTTTATTTTTTCGAAAGCTTGCTGCCATTTATCAGTCCAATTCCATTTTACACTTTTTAAATAAATTGTTCAATGGGGCTCTCAAGTCATGCATATCTTTATATATATATTCCATAGTAATTCGCTAAACCAAGAAAAGCCTGAAGCGTTGTAATATTTTTAGGGATCGGTATATTTTTTATGGCTTCTGCTCTTTTCGGGTCTGGTCGTCTTCCTTTTGCGTCAATTATTTGTCCTAAATATTTAATTTCAGACATAAAAAAATCGCATTTTTCTGAACTTAACTTGAAACCGTATTCTTCATTTTTTTTTAAATACCGCTCTTATGTGCTCTAAATGCTCCTTAGTATTTTTGCTTTTAATCAGCACATCGTCCAAATATGCTACTGCAAACTTTAGATCAGCCAACATTGTGTCCATGATCTGTTGAAATAATCTAGGGGCGACTTTTAATCCAAACGGAAGTCTATTGAATTTGTACAACCCCATATGCGTGTTTATTGTTAATAATTTTGCACAATCTTCGTCAACTCTTACTTGGAGGTATGCGTCAGACAAATCAATTTTACTAAAATCTTTCCTCCATTCAATTTAACAAACACGTCTTCCGCAGCGGACAAAGGATAAGAAGGTTCCTTTAAACAGTCATTTAGACCTGTAGAAAAATCTGCACACACACGTATTTTATGATTTTTCTTTTTCACAAAAAACACTGGTGACGACCAATCTGAATAACCAATTTTAGAAATGATACCCATTTCTTCCAGTCTTTGTAACTCCTGGTTCACGGTTTCTAATGCGGCATACGGCACCTTCCGTTTTGGTTTAAACACAGGTTTGACATATTCTTTTACTTCGGTTTTCGTGCAATTACCGAGACCACCTGAAAAAAAACTCTAGGAAATTCATTTTTAGGTCCTTTATCAATTGATCCGTAACCTTATTTTTACCAGCTGGGGAAACATAAATTCTATTACAAAATGAGTTTATAGGAATCTCGAATAGATCGACAGGATAATTGAATCACTTCACATTAGGTTAGAAGAATTTTGTAAAACATACACCTTAGATGTTTTAGTTTTTCCTAAAAACGATACTTCACACAAAAATTCTCCACTGAACTTTAACCTTCTTCCCGAAACTCTACAGGCTATTTTATCAGTCTTGGTTAACCTGGGTTTGTTCATTTTTTCCCCACGTTGTATCATTTATTATGGAGATATCACTTCCAGTATCCAGTTGAAGTTGTACCTTCTCTCCATTTATTTTCACTTGCACGGATTTTTTTTTGATCCTCCTCGATTTCTTTGTCAAAACCATTCTTACTTTACTTTTCCGTTCGACATTTCTCTTTCGGTCTGCTTCATGCTACAGTGTGAAATCTTGTGGCTTATTCTATTACACTGAAAACAACATTTATCTTGGAAAAAAACAGTCATTTTTGAATGAGGTCCATCACATCTGTAACATAGTAATTTTATTGGGAATTTAAATTTTCTTTCCCGTGTCCTACGTCGAACTTCTTTCATATGCGAACTATGTGAAATGTCTTTTTCCTCGATTTTAGTATTGTCATGTTTCAGATTCATTATTTTTTTAGCTTCTTCCGTAGCTTTTTGTAATGTAATATCTGGACTCTGTTCCATTTTTGACAATATTTATTAACGAACATTATTATCTCTACTATCCGTCAAACCTTTAACAAAAACAAGGCATTTAAACATGTCAATTGTTAACTCGTGTAGGAGAAATCATTCACATTCTTGGTTTACTTTTCCTGCATACGTAATAAAATCATCATCATTTTGCTTAACAATGTTCAGACAACTAAAACGCGTATGAAAAAGACTGCTTCTCTTACCAAACATGCTTGTGAGTGTTTTTATTGTCTCCTCAACCGATACTTCGTAATCTTTTCTAGGCAATAGTAAATTTGTGTATTTTGTACTCTCGTTAAGACCAAGCTTCTGTAATAGAAGTCCAACTTCTTGTTCGTCCGACCAAGTTTCGCACCGGTTGTTGAAAATTGTTTCAAACCGTCGAAAATAGGCTTGAAAAGTTATTCCGTTGTCAGGGTCATATACGAATTCCGATATTGAATTTGCAATACCATCGGCTGTGAAATAATAAGGATTTTTCATCGTTCTACCTTTTGCAACAGCCTCAAATAACACTTTCGTGTCGTTTGCTTGCTGTTTCCGTAACTCTAACATTTCTTGTTGCACATAATCTTGGAAATCTTGATGCCTTTTCTGCTGTTCTATTTGAGAAGACACTAATGTATTTGTCAGTTCGACCAGTTCGTCCATTTTTTTAACTATACACAATACAATGAGTATACCAAAAAAACAAAAATATGGAACAGACACAACCTCCCGTAATGTTCACGTCGCGAGTTAGAATTCATTCGGCGTAATAAAAAAATTCATTTACTAGTTAATAACTGTAACTCTTTTGTTTGACTTAAAACGAAGTAATAAAAAAAAAAGTCTTACGTTTGACGAATTTTTTTTTTCTGTTGTTCCAACCAAGGTTTGTCGAAGTCACAATATCCGGTCGTTGTGTTTCGAAAAATTCAAACGTGCTGATTTTTCTTTCTTTCCGTCGTTCAATGTGAGTTCTTGGATCGAAATCCTATATCGCCCATATTATGATGTTTATTAGACCTCTTTTGGAAAAGGTCGGTAACATATAATAGAAATATGTCGAGAGTCGTACACGGTCCAAACGGTGACTTGAATGACTTGCCTCCTCATGTCGTGGTCAGAGTTGCCTCCCTTTCATCGCCCTTGGAGCATCTCATTCTCCAATCTCAGGAAGTGGTACCAGCTTACTCCACATCAGTTTTTAAATAACGTTTTATGTTATACATTATAGTTTAGCATTGAAAACAATAATATAACTGATGCTTTATAATTTTGTATACTAACGCATTAAATACCTACAAATACAGTCTATATATCAGAATTAATTTTAGTCTGGGTTTTTAATAACCAATGTTTATATCGCACGCAGATCTGTTGTTTTTTATATCTGTGATCCGTACAGTTGAGGAATCATAAAATAATAAGCATTAATTTAGGGTCTTGGGCACGAATTAATCTCTTTTACTTTATTTTACATGGCTAAATATGATTCGGTTTTTGAACAGCTTTTGAGAACGAACTATATTTTAATACCGAGGTTTGACTGTATATAATAAGAGGGGGATGTTAGTTACTTTCTATTTGTGCAAGTAAGATATACAAATGTTAATTTCTACAAAATATTACTCACGAACAAAAAATCAATTATTTTTTATCAGCCTGGAAAGTATAGAAGCACCCACATCTAATAATTTGTCTTGTCCGGTTGACGACAGAAAAATACATGTAAGGGAAGGGCGAACACATCAGATTGAACAGAAAATAAGTGAGGGCGCGCTGGTCAGCGCCCATAATTACCCAATAATTCAAAATTCCATTAACGGTGGAAATAATTTATTGGAATTTAGGCAAAACGGAGCCAATATAAATCGAAAAGATATTGCTAAAATAGGAATAATCTAAACATTGTTGGACAATTCCTTTCCTAATTTACAGTTAAATCACTGCGAAGCAAACACAAAGTAATAACCGTTATCATGAAGTGTCCGTGTTATTTCCTTACTCTTTTTATCCATATTGAATGTATGTGTGTATTTTACATGAATTTTCGGAAGTTTCCATTTTTATAAAATACAGCGATGTTGTAATATTATGACCCTTCAGTAAAATAAGATGTTTATTCATCTATTGCACCAAATTAATGTTAATTTTATGAAAATATACTAGTTATTCGTATAGGTTGCTATACAGAAAAGAAAAGTTTAATGGAAAAATTAGGAGAACTAAATTCTTATCACGCTGGTACTTAAATAACAATAATAACAAGCCGCATAGTCCCCCTCTGTATGTGACTCGATGTGGGGAGTGTAGAATACAATAGATTTGGGCAATTTGGGGCATTTTTGACCCCCATTGTACCCCCTGGGGGCGCGAACCAGAATTTCTCTGAGGTCAAGGATGCTAATTTCATATCCAGAACAATTGCCTCTACATTTTGGCCAAGTTTCAAAAAAATTGAATGGATGGATCAAACGTTATGGGAGAAAAGACCATTTTTTGTAATTCTGGGGGCTTTTGAACCGCTGGGGCGCGAACCAGATTTTTTCCAAGGTCAGTGATACTTATTTACTATTAGGAACAATTGCCTCCGTATTTTGGCCAGATTCCAGAGAAATTGAGTCGATGAATGAAAAGTTATACGGCAAAAAATGCAATCTTTTGCCATTTTGGGGACTTTTGACACCCTGGTGGGGTTAACTAGATTTCTTTTCAAAAATCGGAGAATGTCACTTTCTAACCTGACAAAAGTTACAACTTCATGCAAAATTTCAGAGAAATTCAATGGATGGTTGCGGAGAAGAATCCGGACGGACGGACGGACGGACTGACGGAAATGCCTGAAAACATTTATAAAATCGGGGGACCAATAATAAAGACAATGTAAGCGTTGCAGCTTTCCTAATGAAGGATGTTGTAACTAGAGGATAACGGGCTATTGGGATAGGGCCAAGATTTATAGGGAAACAACTAAAGTAGGGAGTTGGGCAACAAAGTGTTTGCTCACATTATATTTAAATTTATGCATCTTGCTATGTTCTGTAAAACAAAAAGCAGGCCAAAAGCAATTAGAGTAGGTAATTATCCGTGATAAAAGACGTCTACATTTTTTTAATGGAAATCGCTATAGACAAGACATGCATCCACTTGATGTAAGGAGCAAAACAAAACGAAATATGATCATCGCAAAGACAGGAGGTATCTTTTGACCTTAGTCTTTAAAGAATACCAAGGCTATAGGTAGGAAGGAAAACAGTCAGCAGAAAGAGAATTCCACAAACCTGCAGTTCTTAGAAAGAAGCTACTAGAATAGGAAGCTGTTTTATAATGAAGTATCAATGCAGCTAATTGACGGTAACCACTAGACCTACGAGTCAAACGAGCTGGAACAAATGAAGCAGAGGATATATCACATAACTTTGAAGAACGCATACCAGTATAGTATGTATAGAAAAGACTGAGACTAGCATCATCACGTCTGTGAGAGAGAGGGTGCAGAGAAAAAAAAAAAAACAGGAATATGTAGGTCTAATAAAAGTGCAGATATGTTTCTGCACCTGATCAAAACATCTCAAATGGTACAGAGATTCATCAGTACAAATATGATAATAGTACTTCATACATGATCTGATAGTAAATTGTAAAGGTAGAGAATAGCCTCAGGTGTAAGAAAGTTTTTTGTAGCGATAGAGAGAACCGACTTTACGAGAAGCAGAAAGAGCAATGTATCTTATGTATGACCTCCAAGAAAGATTTAATGAGAGAGAAAAACAAAGAAGTTTTAGAGTTGATTTTTCTCAAAGACACGGGTTGAGTCTAAACATGATTAAACTAAACAAGCCATTTCGTACCCGAATCCACAACTTAACCCAGATAAACTTCTAGATTAGCTGCATATTTCGACTGATACGAGGGAGATAGGCGAGAAGCAACACTAAATAGAGAATGGTATCATCGGCATAAATTTGCTGAACAATATTCTCTGGAAGATCATTTATATAGAGAAGTAACAGTGTTGGGCCAAGGATAGAGCCCTGCGGAAAACCAGCATTGATAGAAAAAAGAATGAAGTGACGTCGTCCAAAGTCACTCGCAAGCTTCGATTAGAAAGAAAAGAAGTACTAATGTTAAGAACCCCAGCGCTAATACCATAATTCTGAAGTTTGTGTAGAAAACTAGAAAGTCACACTCTGTCGACCGCCTTCGAAATGTCAAGCGCCATGGCTCAATCCTTTCCTGGGTTAGTCATAAAACACACATCTACGCAATTACAACAGTTAAAAGCTTACAAGTTGAATGAAAACTACTAAAGCCATCGTGAACATGCAAAGTCGATATAAATGTGACTTCAAAATGGAAGATAGTAATGAGCTGCAGTGTTTGGTTCCTCATTTTAAGACATTCACAGCAAGAACTCTTCTTGATATCACAACGAAAACTGTTTTTTTCTCCATCGATGTCTCGTACAATACGGAATTTTAATGGATAAGGCTTGGTGCAAGACCTCCATCCTGTAGACCATATTTCACGTTACTGCTTCTCTGGTGATTACAACTTAGTCATGTTTAAATCAAATGAAAATAATGTTTTGTCATAGACCACCCTGAAGTAATCAAACGCAATTTATACTATTGATCAACTATCTCATCTTACGGCTAACTTTTTTCCCCGAATAATTAATCTTTAACCTTGAATAGTTTTGCTTTTGATAAGTGGTAATCTCGATTAAAAAACAGATCGGCTGATTTACTTAATAAGAACATTTCTGTGCCATTTTCTGAATTGGAAAATAAAGAAATAAGCAGAAAAACTTCGTAAAATATTTTACATGACAGGATTCCTTTGTTTTCTTTTTAACAGAGATTCGTTATTCTTTAAGCAACAATATTTTGCGCAAATATTGACGTTCTATTTTTTGGTTTAGGAACTTATAATAGTGCTTGTACGCTGATGACGGTGTAGTTTAAGTAAATCTGTTTATGTATGTTTTATTTATATTTCAGGTATCAAATATTAATTTCGTACTTTTGTAAATAATCGATCATATCTACCAAATAAAAACAGTTTTAATATATATATATATTAAACAAACTACCCACCCAATTTATTGGTCTTTTTTCTAGGAGCAAAGTATAGTATATGTTCTGAGACTACACTTCGTTTTTTGCGATTATTGAAAGATATTTTTTTCTAGAGTGAGGAAAATTTACTTGTTGTTCCAATTCAGATTGGTTCTTTTTGGGGAGCTAGATTTTCCTGACAACAAATATCGATCTTGTCTCTAACTCTGCCTTCGAGAGGAGACAATAAATAGGTGTATGCAGTACCTACCCGATGTTTGGCACGGGTTTGACATTTTAGACTCGCGTTTACTTTCGTAATCTATGCAGTGTTCTGTTTTTACCAAATTATTTGTTCTGTTTTATATGGAAATTTGAAAGATAACTTTAATTATTATTACATCCTCTTGCACATTAACTGATAATCAATTAAACCCCATGAAGCTATTACTAATTGTCTTGAGTTAGTATTGTGTTATCCCTATTTACTAAATTATTGGAAGTCAATAATATCCGAAGCGTTAAATCTTATAATACCGGGGATTTTCCAAGAATCTAAATACAAACAATCGCTCTCTATTCGACAGTTTCACAACGTTCACAATTCGTTTTTAAATGTCAAAGGTCACGAAGTAATTTTTTGTCAATAATTAACAAAATAGTAAAACGGCTTACTTGTTTAGAAAGAAACAGAAAAGCTTTCAAGTAAATTTAATTTTTTTAACTGAGTTTCGCTTTCGTAAGTAGGATTTTAGAAAAGTTCCTTTTCGTAATTTAACAATCGATTAACAGTACATCCAAAAATAATAATCAATCTCACCGAGACAGGGAACACAGACACATGCATAGAGATAATAGAAATAGTCACCCAATTTTGTTAATATAAAAATACCAATTTAAAAAATAATTAATGGAAATGATGCAATAGTTAGCAATTCAGATAACTCATACACACAAAAAACAATCGTATATAAAAGACAGAATGATGTAAAATAAATTCTGTATGTTAAACAATTTCTATTCTAAACATAATCTTCATTTCTAATACACTGCTTGATTCATAAAAGATGAGTTTCATAGCGTTGGTTTTGTCGCAATTTATTATATAAATTTAACTTGACTTTGAATTAGACGATGAACACATATTGGATGTCAGTTGTTCCTAAGAGTTTACAAAAATAGTTTTAATTTAATTTTTTTTTTTACATGATTCACCCCAAACAAGGCAGGACGCCACTGTAAACGTAAGGGGCTACTGATAAAAAGGAAAAGGGGAGAAGGATTAGTGGTTCAGCTTAAATTGGGATCTGAGCAGCGAGATGTCTGTTTACATTAGTTTTAAATTTCTGCATGTCAGTACTGTCGGGGAAACAGGGGGCAGAGAGGGAGCTCCAGAGGCCAGCAGCACGAGGAAAGAAGTTATTTGAGTAGAATGCTCTCCGGCATCTGGGGACCTCCACAGTGAATGAATGAGATTTAGTAGAATGTCGAGTTAGTCTAGTGAATTTACGTCGAGGAGGCACCAGAGTAGCCAACTCATCGGAGCATAATCCATTGAAGTATTTGTAAAACAAACACAAGGATGCCACATTGCGGCGATGGGACAGCGGCTGGAGCTTAGCTGACAGTGAGGGACCTATTAGGTTGACTACTCTTTTTTGGACTTTGTCAAGGAGGGAGAGACTAGTAGATGATGCACCAGCCCAGATGTGGCAACAATACTCCATGCATGGGCGAATGGTGGCTTTGTAGAGATACAGGATAATGTCAGGTGTAAGGAGTCCACTAGCACGGTAGAGGGAGCCAACCTTCTTTGCGGCAGCCTTGGCAATGTCTTCAATGTATGTGTTCCAATTCATGTTACCTGTGAATGTTAGGCCAAGGAGTCTGAATGATGAACTCTCAGGTAGGGTGTTATTTGCCATGACAATCGGTGGATGGAGAGGCTTCTTGTAGTTGTTGAAGGAAAGGAGCTTAGTCTTTGCGGCATTAAAAGTCACCAACCATTTATGGCCCTAATCCACTACAGCCTGGAGGTCATTTTCTAAGGATTCAGCCATTGCCTCAGATATGATCGCGTCTGTTTTGCCAACATGGCGAGAGTAAAGCGTGGTGTCGTCAGCAAATAAACCAATCTCAGACACTATGTAATCAGGGAGATCGTTTATATAGATCAGGAACAACAAAGGTCCAAGAATAGATCCCTGGGGCACACCAGCATTTATGTCATGTTGCTTAGATGAACGGCCATCGAGGACAACCTGGATTTTTCTTTTGTTTAGGAAGGATCTAATTATATTAAGTAGTTGCCCAGTAATTTGTAATATTTTATATTCGTTGTAAGATCCGTGGTTAAATCCTGAACGAATTACATAAATTTAAACGGTAAATTGTCAATAAAGAATATACGACATGCAACCAACAATCACCCAATCAAATCGATTTATAGAAAAACAAATATAACGTACTAATTATCGACTACGAAGAATGCGTCCAAGGCCGCTATCGCAAGTATTTCCTTTTTTATAAAAGCATAAGGACAACAAGCGTCACACATTAAAATTAAAAGTTAGATATGAAATTAGTTAAATGATGTAGAATATAAAATATACATATATTTATATATGTGCACTGTACAAAATTTGTCAATTGTACAAAACTATAAGAGAACTACAATAATATACATTTTTAATATATATATATATATATATATATATATATATATGATAATTTTATTTACACAGACATGTACAAAATCTGCGACACTGGCATGTCGATGTTATCGATCAACGGTTACTATAAACTGAGATCTGGTTCTCTCCAAATATGATCTGAGGTTAAGATCGGATTCTAACTCTGCCTGATGAGATCTCAGTTTATAGTAACTGTTGATCGATAACATCGACATGCCAGTGTCGCAGATTTTGTATATGTCTGTGTAAATAAAATTATCATATATAAAGCTCTATTTTGATATTGAGCACTTTTTATAAACCCGGTTAAAATTCTCTGGATTACCACCCTGTGGATATTTTTCACCTGGATTATTACCATTATTATTATATATATATATATATATATATATATATATATATATATATATATATATATAAATATATATATAAATATATATATGTGTGTGTGTGTGTGTGTGTGTGTGTGTATGTACCTGCACAACTAGATTCTCATACTTCCTGGGAACCGCATCAACTATTTCACAAGTAACAAAAACTCTTGCTTTCCTTTATTTTGTCATTAATCTATATTTCTAGGAAATGTGACTAAATTACCTTTTCCTGTGTCGGCTCTAATTTTAACTGGGTGGTATGTAGTTATTTTTAATCATGTAGCATTCATCATTATCACATCTCTTTATTTATTCATCTTATTAATTCTTATATATGACTGTTTTTTAACTTTGATAAATGGTCACTCTTTAGTATTAATAAGTAGGTATTTGTAGAATCACTTGATTATTTTCCAGATTGCTTGATAAACTCGCGGCGAATCCTAACACTAATACTGGATTCTAAATAAAACCGTATTATCTTTTTGATTTCTTGTAAGAATTATATTTCAGTAATAAATTACGTGTAGTTAATATCAGGGATTTACTTTCTAATGCCCATGTCGATATAAATACATAATGGAAAATAGTTCCATTGTATGAACTCCCTTATTTACAAGCTATTATTGCCATATTAACATTATGTGAAACCCCTACCGTTGGATATCATTGGTAGTAATCAAAATCCATGTCTTTTTCTTTTCATTGAATCATCCAGCAATTTATGGTGAAATACTTTTTGTTGCTTATTCTATATGCTGCACACCAAGCCTTCATATAGTACATTGTGCACAACTAACTGAAGTTGTTATGCCTTTCCATTGACAAATATATATGATCAACGACAAAACCATGCTCTGTTTAGGACCAGATCATTTGTTTGTGGTTTAGTGCA